>WNWK01011375.1:0-64860 GCA_009830355.1 Cherax destructor
GAAACTCGCATGTTGACAGACAGTAAAGTGATTAGTTGTAAATTTCGATCACCAGCTGAGGTCTTCATAAGTAGATACAAGACTGAGTAGCAAACATGTTTACATAAGGTAAGAGTGTCAACAACTCAGGAGTGAGTTACATCATCTTGGAGATGAGAGTCAGATCAAGAAAGTATTGAATTTGCAATAGGGTTGTAGATGATTTGAGGGATATACTAAACTCTTTTTTTAAACTGAAAAAAATGGGCTAGACGGTGCATAAACAGTTGTATAAACAGTTGGCGTGAGTAAAACCTGCCTAGCATGGGTTACTACACCGATACTAAGCATAAACAGACGTTAAGAGAAGTGCTGTATGTTTCGTCTTTATTCTCAAGTCTTTCTTCACCTGACGACAAAAAAATATTAGAGAAACAACCAGTATAGCAGTCAAGACATGTGACCTAAGTAATGTTAAATACAGCTGGGGTCGAGGAGAGATGCTTTACAGCTGTGGGAAGCTTGAAGAAGTCTCGGAACTGAGTGGAAGTTGTCAAGGAGAGATGGTCTCATCGTGGGTGTGAATACAAAGCCTCTTTCACGCCCACATTATGCCTTATTAAAGGTTAATTGGCCGGTGTACACACACACACACACATACAAATATATGTTTTGTTATTCACAAAAAAATATCAATGAATATAAATTATTAACAAGCATTATCTCAAATCAGCAGAGGGTTTGACCTCATCTGCCACTCCAGCAGAGAGTCAAATTACCAGTACATGAACCACTCACCCAGACTCCCACGTAAGTTTGGGCGTCCAGCTGAAGGTAACCGTAGATACTCAAACCCAGGAGCACCAGGCTGCTGGTGCTTACGTGAGAAAAAGAGGAGGTGCATATGAACGAACCTTCTGCTGGTCTGAGATATTGTATGTATCGTCCTCTGCAAGAACGGTAATTGCGATCCTCAGACGAGACATTATCACTGGACCGTCAAATTTTGATGTTAATAACAACCATTTCAACAGATTCGTGATTGTATTTGAGTGAAATCCGGCTCAGGTAAACGTCTTTCTGAACGTATCCCGATTTTTAACGTAACGTATATTTGCATTATAGTTAAGTCAAGCCGGACACAGATAGAATACAGTTAGTACTGAAGAGATGACATATTGCATAACAGGCTGCTATCACTGGAAACATGTTTTCTATGTGTATAGAGCATTGCCATGTTATCAATGATGATGTGATAACATTTCACGCTAAGCGAAATGTTATCGTAATAAATGCTTTTCCCTGTTATGTGACTTTTTTTTTTAAATAATGTATCAGAGATACATTAACAAAATTAGTCTTATTTAACGACGTTTCGCTCACAGTAAAAAATAATTCGTCAAGATAGAGTTAAACTGTGGGTATTCTCATCAATGTTTTTGAGAGCTTTTGCGTATTTGTAGTCCAGAGTTCATAGAGGAAGAAATCTCCAAAATTTATGAAATAGCTAATTATCTAAAATACCCAAGAAACTTAATTGATAAATCCCTTAAAATTTTAATATTAAAGTTGTATTTAAAAATTTTGATAGTTAAAAAACTTTTGATAAAAAAATTCCCCCCAAAAAATGCTGACGGATGTGTCTATAAGATTCCTTGTAAAATATGCCATAAAGTTTATTACGGTCAAACTGGTAAAAGTGAACTAAGATTAAAACAACATAAATATAACATTAAAACTGGACAAGATTCTAATGCTCTATTTATTCATGTGAGAGATTTTAACCATCCAATTGATTTTCAAAATGCTGAGAAGGTTGTATCAAGCAAGTCCATGGTTGACAGGAATATAATAGAATCATGTTTCACAAAAAGCAGTTTTGAAAATAATATGAATATTTCTTTTGGTTTATATAAATTGGATTCATTTATAATTAATAAAATTTGGGAAGAATTTAAGATACATTAGACAAGTTTTTGGGTAGAATATATAATCTGTTTCGGGGATCACTGACTACCTACCTACATCATCATAAAAAGTCAAGTGTTGTTGTGGAGGGGCAGTGAGGTGTAGTCTCGTCCTTATATGCCTTCCTGTTAACCTTTTATTTTTATAGTTCCTTGATAATGTGAGAAGTCACGAAAGCGCTTGGAATTTCTCTATTTTTCACAGTGGTTGTTCTTCATATTGTGATATTATCTGTTTGCTGTGATCTTAGTGTATATATTTATATATATATATATATATATATATATATATATATATATATATATATATATATATATATATATATATATATATATATATATATATATTTTAGATACGTTAACATTAATTTAATAATAAACAAACACAATGAAATATATTTTTTCGTTATGTTCAGAATGATTTTGGCGAAATTATTGCATACACAAATTTTCACTTGTCTTATATGGCAAGGTGAGCGTTGCTATTTAAGCCAAAATCGCCAGTTTTACCTAATCGGCACGACATATATATATTGAAAATCGCAGACAGGCGATCTTAACAATGCAAGACAAGCCACGGAGGGGGGGGGAATCTTAAGCTCAAGTACTTTCACACTTCTCAGTGCATCATCAGAAGCAGTGCAATGTTGCAAGGAGAGCAACAGGAGAAAATGAGGGAAAGTGTTTCAGAGTATGGTAACGTGGGTGGCACCCGCGAGGATCACTCTCTGAGTGATCCTCGCCAATCGCCTCTGAGTTCTGAGTTCTACTCAGCCAATCGTTGTCTTGCCAGAAATACACCGATATCACAGTTCCAGACCGCAACGTCCCAAACCCCTCCTGCAGAATACAGGAACTCTACTTTCCACCTCCAGGACTCAAGTCCGGTTGACCAGTTTCACCGAATCCCTTTGTAAAGAAATAACTAACAAAAGTGTAATGTACACTTGTCAATGCTCAGTAATAACCCTCATGTAGAGTGAAACTCAGAAAATGAATTTTTCTGTATATTTCGACCGTCTTCTGGGGACCTCTTCAGCAAATGTTACCTTGCTCACACTTCAACAGCACGTTAAATCATGAATACCTCTTGTCTCCAGTCACTCATATCTAACATGCTCACACAAGCCTGTTAGATGTCGGCTCTCAAAACTTTCTTTTTCCTTTCCCTCCAACCTTTCTAAGGACGACCTGTACCCCTCCTTCCTCTCCAATTCAGATTTATACGTTATTCTGTTTTTCTTTCTCTCCTAATGACCAAATCACCTCAACAACTCAACTTTTCCTCAGTTTTCTGAATAATACTTTTGGTAACTGCGTACTTCCTGATCACTAAACTCAAAATTCTCGCTGAAACATTCAAAGCCTTTGTTTCACGTCCATATAACAGTATTGGAACTGATATACCCTGGTAAATTCCCCTTTTTGCCTTTGTAGATATAGTTATTTGTCTTCACAAATGCCGTAATGCACTACTTATCTTTTTCCCTTCATCTGTTCTGTGGTTCACCTCATCTCTCATAAAACCATCTGCCGAAAAATCCACTTCCAAATATCTGAATACAATTACTTCCTCCATACCACCTTCCATTAATCTGATATCCAATCTCTCATTGTCTATATTTGTTGATACTCTCATCACCTTGTTCTTCCCAATATTTACTTTTAATTTCCTTCTTTTACATACCCGCCCAAATTCGTGTACCAACCTTTGCAACTTCTCTTCAGAATCTCCCAAAAGAACAGAAAGCAATTGTGACAACTCTCACTTTGTACCAAATTCATTATCGTTTAGTTCCATGCCTCTCCGTAATGCTAATGTGTTAAACAATATGAGGTCCCATATTCCTGCCTCAGATTTAGTAATATTGAAAAATAATCACCCACTCTCCTACATACCCTAACTTGCTCATCTCTATCCATACAAAAGCTTTTTACTTCTTGAAATAACCTACCATCTCTTCCTCACATTTGCAACATCTGCCACATTTTTTCCTATCCACCCCATCACATACATTCATCTAAGTGTATGTATATATGCATGCCAGAAAGACGCGGTTAGTAATACATGTACTAAGGTACCATGAATTTTCCAGAGGCAAGACTTATCATTACAAAAAGTGTTTAAAATCAACAGTACTAGCTACTATCAACACTGTCTCTCAACACTACGATCACCTGACCTCACCCACTTGACTGGCTACTCACATGCAAACATTCCGTCATCTAATACAAACATTAATACCCTAATGCAAACCCTTTTTCCTCGCGTACACCGCCGTTGTCATACTAACAAGACTACATGTGAAGAAATAGTTGTGTAACTGGGATATCAGTTCAATATTTTCGCAAAGTGTCATGCAGTCACCAGTATTTCTTTCGAGCTGTATTTATGTTTTTATTAAGGAGGTTTATTACCCCCGCAGGTGTTTCTAGTCACGAGTCTCAAGGCTACTGATGGTAAGGTCAATTATTGCATGTTTGTGAGCGGCACCAACGTCACGTGTATTAGTTTATATCACATGTTAATCCTTTGTAAGCTTTGTTGCAGAGTCTTACATTGTATTTTAATCCTCTGCAAAGAAAGGTTATTGTTGTTATATCCTTGTAGTGCGTGTTAGTTCTCAGCTTAAAGGTCGGTGATATAAGGCATTGCAATTTGATCTTCTGCAACAACGTTATTGGCAACGAAATATAGATGTAAAACACAACGTTTCACATCTATATTCAGTGCAGAGCCATGTGCATTTGACATGTGGCTCTGCACTGAATGTCCAACCACTGCAACAAGGGCGTGTTCTGCAACAAGGTCGTTGACATAGTTCTGAATGCCACATTGATATTCTGCAACAAGGTCGTTGACATAGTTCTGCATTGCATGTTGATCATCATCCGGGACAAATAAGAGGTTAGGGTCCAGAGTGGAATCATCAATGTGTCTGTTATCAACGGAGATATTCGACCAATATACACTAGCGAATTTGTGTCATGTCCTGCCAGAGGAGGTCGTAGACCGCCTTTAACGACCCTAAACCAGAGGCCAGGAATGGCTTAAAACCAGGTGCTAGGGGCCGCCCTTGATCATCTGCCAGGGACGGCTCTAGACCAGCTGCTTTGGACGGCCCTAAACCAAAGGCCAGGAATGGCCTAAGACCAGACGCTAGGGACAGCGCTAGACTAGCTACCAAGCACGGCCCTTGACCAGCTGTTAGAGGGCGGCAGGCACTAGGCCAGCACCCATTATCTAGGCCACACGCCCTCTCACCGCAACCCCCCCCCCTCATTTTTAGGACAGATCTAGGAAATCCCCCCCAACTTTAATTTTTAAAGACTATTTTGTTTCCCTTTTTTCTTTTTTTATTGTAAATATTTCTCACATCTTTTACTTTAATTTCTTTCTCCACACTCACCTCGGCACCCTGGGTTAGTGCCAAGTTCATCTTTACTGTACATTCTTATACGCCGCGTTAACCATTGCTATGAAAAAAAAATTCTTGACGGTGTACAATTCAGACGTATTGATAAATAAGACACATGTGCAACACAGGACTTTTTTTGTTGCAGGAAAAAAAAGAATTGATGTTGCATATGTGTCTTATTTATCACAACTTTTACTCTCAGACGAGGAAATAATAATACAAGATGTTTCAGGATGCTTCACTATATTTCAGAGCATTTCAGGTCATTTCAGAATGTTTCAGGACATTTCAGGATGTTTCAAGATGCTTCAGAAAATTTTAGGACGTTTCAGGATATTTCAATATATTTCAGGATGTTCCAGCATATTTCAGGACGTTTCAGGATATTTCAGAATGTTTCAGGATATGTCTACTCAGAGCTTCTCGATCAGTCGTTGCGAGGCCAATTCAATTTCCCTGTTGGTCTCCATAAACGAATTATGGAGAGTTACAGAGAACTGCTTTTACCCGAAGCTGTTCTGGGAAACCAAGAATAATAGATTCGTGTTGATTGCTACCCAAATTGCCCTACGCGTTCCATTTCCAAGCCAAATTATTTCCCCATTATCACCAACTTAACGACAAGAGCGTCATGATTTTTTTTTCCTGAGCGCTCAGGTTAAGAGCCTTTATCCTATTCTATATATATATATATATATATATATATATATATATATATATATATATATATATATATATATATATATATATATATATATATATATATATATATATATATATATATATATATATATATATATATCGAGAAAGAGAGTGTAAAGGGAATCATGGCTTGATGTAGATAGGATAACAGCTCCTATCTTGTAATTTAAGTTAGAAACACCAAATCTAATCTTGTAAAATCCTGTGTAAAAAGGAGAGAGAGATAGAGAGAGAGAGTGTGTGTAAGGGGGATCATGAACAGACCCCTGGCTGTTTTCAAGGTTAAACTGGACAGGTTCTCCTAGTTGGTACCCGATCAGCGAGGCTGTGGTGCATACCATGGTTGATCGGGTCATACACCGGGATTCCTGGTCTGGGAGCGGGGAGCGGGGGCGTTCACCCCGGGTACACTCATCAGGTAGAGAGAAGCAGAGCTTGTGGTATTCCGGCTTCAATAATATGTGTTTATTTACCTATATGTAGTTTCAGGGGACGCGTCTCAGCTCCTGATCCCGCCTCTTCATTAACCGATATTTGGTTCACCTTCTTCTGGCTTCGAGAGCTTAATCATACCTCTTTTTAAAGCTGTGTATGAATCCTGCTTCTACCACTTCACTTTCCAGGTCATTCCACTTCCTGACTGTTCTAAAACTGAGTAAATACTTGTAAATATCCCTGTGACTTATACGTGTTTTCAACTTCCAACTGTGCCCTCGTGTTCCTGTTGTCCGTCTCTCAAACGACCCGTTCCTGTCCATCCCATCTGTACTCACCTATATATGGTTGCAGGGGTCGATTCAGAGCTCCTGGCATGTGTGTGTGTGTGTGTGTAAACTGGTGGAAGCAGTGATCGTCTTCCCTTGCGATGCCAGCAGAGGAAGATTAGTGACGCATCAGGGTTGAATACTGCACACAGCTGGAGAGAAGAGCTGCCTCACTCACTCAGGAATAAACATTAAGAGAACACAATGGTCACACTAGCGTCGAGGTGTCTGCTTCTTCCACACCTTAGGGAGAGGTAAGGGCGAGGAGCAGAGAGAGAGAGAATTATATTTGCCAGCAAGCACACGCTTGCTTACCAACAAGTGCACGCCCGCCTCCCCCCCGCACACAATATATCAAGTTCCTAGACGTCAAAAACAATTCCTGACGAAGAAGTCTAACAGGCAGGGTCAGCCAGCAGCAGTGAAGACTCTTATAAATACAGATGAGTGAGCACCTCTGAAAGTCATATATTTTCTTATTAGCGTATCATCAAGTGTTGCCAGGCTCGCCCACGGACCTTCCAGACTGCCAGTTATGAAAGGTGTCTGGTATGAGTGGACAGCTCTGGTGGCTCCACCACGACAGAAAAAAATGTAAGCTTCTTGTAAATAATTAGAAAGTTAAAGAAGAAAGAGAACACTGAAATCACAACATCGCATTTAAAAAAGATTGTTAATCGAGTCATGTTCGTCTTCCCTTACCAGGTACCTCAATCAGGTTCATTACAGTAGCAAGCAAATTCATGTTCTTTAGCCTAGTTTTCAAATTCTTGTTCACTGGCATAGTGCTCAAACTAATGTTCACTACAGTAACATTTAAATTCGTATTTCCGTAGAATCCAGATCACAGGTCGTCGCCGTCATAATTACCCCTTAAAACAGGTCTCCCAGGAAGAGCCGAATTAAGAATTTGTAGATCCCTGAGCTACAGATACTGTGACGCCCCCAGTAATATTTCCAAAACGGAAAATAGTTAAAGAAATATTAAATTTATTTTTTGAAGACTATCCACAATTAAAATTCAAACATTTGCTTTGGGTAATTTCTTGAAACAAATTTCTCCAAAGCATTAGTAAATTATAAGTTGTTGATAGCATCTCTGGAGGCCCTCCAGCTGGCGCAGACCCCTGGGCTGCAGCCCCTGGAGGCCCTCCAGCTGGCGGAGACCCCTGGGCTGCAGCTCCTGGAGGCCCTCCAGCTGGCGGAGACCCCTGGGCTGCAGCCCCTGGAGGCCCTCCAGCTGGCGCAGACCCCAGGACTGCTCCCAGGACACACTAGCACGGCAAGACAAACTCCGAAAATTTCCCGAAGTCTTGAAGCCATCGAGGAACTTGATAGGTCTGGCCGGAGGCAAGTCAACTCTTCTGTTCCCTTCTATACCTCAGTTTTAAAACACTGTAGACCTTGACGATCTTTGCTCGTCTATCCTGCACATGCGCGCCCATCTATTATAGAAAAGTGTATTTATTTTTAATCAATGGATAAAAATTCTAGCAAAAATGGAATTTCAGTTATACTGTTTTATTTTTTATATCGCCACAATGTTGCATAACCCAATAAATAGTTTTATATCGGTACAATGTTGCATAACCCCAAAAATAATTTTATTTTGATACAATGTTGCATAACCAAAAAACTGGATTTATATCGTCAAAAAAAAAAGGTTTTTATATCGGCGCAATGATGCGCAAACGACATGAACGATAATGCACGAGAACAATTGACAGACTCATTGCATTTATTTTTAGTAAACGCTAAAAACAACTAGCCAGGACTCTTCTTG
This sequence comes from Cherax destructor, assembly GCA_009830355.1. Classification (NCBI taxonomy): domain Eukaryota; kingdom Metazoa; phylum Arthropoda; class Malacostraca; order Decapoda; family Parastacidae; genus Cherax; species Cherax destructor. The sequence goes on from WNWK01011375.1 coordinate 8,615, forward strand.
AAAGACTATAGTAGCCACAACGAAGTCTAGATGATACAAAAGAAACATTATTATGACACATGAAAGATTTCCAGGAGTGTCCGGGGAAGCGGCCACTTGAATTCAGTCACATGAAAGGAGACTTGGAGAGGGTGTTGAAAACGTATATCAAGCTTGCAAGAACAGCTCACAAAATCTAACACCAAAGGGAGACCTATGTGTTAGCATCACACCACACCCCATGGGAGACCTAGGTGTTAACTTCACACCACACACCAGAGGAGACCTATGTGTTAGCATCACACCACACCCCAGGGGAGACCTAGGTGTTAACTTCACACCACAAACCAGAGACCTAGGTGTTAACTTCACACCACACACCAGGGGAGACCTAGGTGTTAACTTCACACCAAACACCAGGGAGACCTAGGTGTTAACTTCACACCACACACCAGGGAAGACCTAGGTGTTAACATCACATCAATCAGCGAGAGAAATGTAGGTGTTAATAATATCACACCCAACAACGAGGGACACTTAGGTGTTACCATCACATCAGCCAACGAGACACCTGGGAGTTAAAGAATAGTTGTTGCACATGTGTCTGATTCTTCAGGAAAGTCTTGTATAAGAGATGATTCTACAAGACTGCGTTTTTGAAAGCTGGAAGAAGGATAGATAGTTTTAGCAGAGGACCAGTTAATAGGATGGCTGTCATCTCTGACAAAACAGAATTTTGTGTTTGTGTGTGTCTGCAAGGGAAGCATTTCTTTTGTGTTCTTTAAGTCCGTCAGAAAGTGAGTGGTCAGTTTCGCCAAAATATTGGAGAGGATAAGAGGAGCAGGAAATGGAGCAACTCCAGAAGTATTAGTCACACGAGGAGAAGTATGAAGAAGATTACTAGGGTGGGTATTAGTGTGACGAATGGAAAGTTTAATATCCAGAGAACGGAGGGTTGTGTTTAGATTTTGAAGACTGGAAATGTAGGGTAAACAAAAAATCAAGAGATTTCAAATGGGAAGTGAGTTTGTGAGAGGAGTTCATTTAGTATGAAAGAAGGCAGAGATTATGAAATCAGGAGGGTAGCCAAGGCGAGAGGAGTCGCCGCGAAGAGTGAAGATTTCGGAGTTGAGAAATTGAGAGTCACTCATGCGGAGGGCACGGATATATAGAGAAACTAACACTTTCCTTGACAAAAGGAGCATGGTAAGAAAAGTAGTGAATATACAGTACACGCCGTTGTGCATCAGTTTCCGATTAATGTAAAAAGAAAAGCCTGTCACATGAACATTTAGGAAAGGAGGCAAAGAGTTCGGATCCCATTTAGTTTCGAACTTGACAGAGGGAGCAAGATTGTTAAGAACATCAAGGAAAGGTCGTGTAGCCAAAGAATAAAAACATCGTCTACATTGGAAAGCCAGAGAGAGTACGTACCCAGTAGCAGGAAGTAGAACAGTTTGGAAATACTCCATATAAGAATTATCAAGGACAGGAGAGCCCACAGCAACACCAAAGATTCAAGAATAACATTTACCTTGAAATGAAAAGAAAAAGAGTTCGAATCCCACAAAGGTGAATATGACAAAGACATCAGAGGGTATAGGGGGATGAAATAGCCCTTCATTGGCCTTAACTCTGACAAAAAATGAGACCAGCATCATGAGGAAACATTAATGAAGAGGAATTTAACCTCATGACGACCTTAAAGGTCGGATATGGCCGAACACGTTCAATGATGCTGAGGTAACGAATGTGACCAGGAGAAAAAGACCCAAGACAAGGACTGAGAGGTATGGCTAGCAAGGAAGTAAGAGGATAAAAGAATAAATATGGGTGATGAGGAATACCAGGTTTGTGAGTTGTAGGGAAACCATGGAAATAAGGCAGAGTGGAACAAATAATAAGCAAACGTTGAAGAAAGTCAGAGTCAGGACGACAGAAATAAGAGGGAGTCCGAAGTTTAAGGTCGAAAGTTCTCTTGATACGATCAAGAAGGTTAGAATCAAGAGGAGTATAGATGCGTGAGGTAATCCATGCGAATGAAGACAACCACCGAACAATAACAATATCAGCATCGGATCTAAGAATGGACTCAGGTATTAACTCTAGAAAAAAAGGAAAAATGTGAGGGGATATGATAACGACATGTAAAATATCCAAGAGGGCTGAAAAATCAGAGACATATGTATTAGGGTAGTCCAGACGCAGAACACACCGGAACGCAGTGTAGTAAAATAAAAACAATACCCAGTTTCAGGAAAAGGTACGACTTGAAGCATTCTCTTAATTCACAAACTAAATCAGTAAGTAACAGCTGGGTAATTATACACACACACACACACACACACACACACACACACACACACACATCACACACACACACACACACACACACACACACACACACACACACAACACACACACAACACACATACACACAACACACACACACACACACACACACAACACACAACACACACACACACACACACACACACACACACACACACACACACACACACACACACACACACACACAACACACACATCACACAACACACACAACACACACACACACACACACACACACAAACACACACACACAAACACACATACACACACACACACACAACACACACACACACACACGCACAACACACACACACACACACACACACACCACAAATTCCATCAATGTAAATTGCTCAGTACATTCTCTCACAATTCCAGCCCAAATGTCTTGCACACACACCTATCTCGAATTTCTGATGCATGTGTAATATTGCTTGCTGTATTTGTTAATTCGTCCTATGTGTTGTGCCTTGTATATTGTTATCTTGTGTTAGTGTTGTATGTGTCTTGTTGTTAGTGTTGTGTATGTGTCTTGCTGTGTAGTGTTATGTATGTGTCTTGTTGTTAGTGTTGTGTATGTGTCTTGTTGTGAGTGTTGTGTATGTGTCTTGTTGTTAGTGTTGTGTATGTGTCTTGTTGTGAGTGTTATGTATGTGTCTTGTTGTTAGTGTTAGTGTATGTGTCTTGTTGTTAGTGTTGTGTATGTGTCTTGTTGTTAGTGTTATGTATGTGTCTTGTTGTTAGTGTTGTGTATGTGTCTTGCTGTTAGTGTTATGTATGTGTCTTGCTGTGAGTGTTGTGTATGTGTCTTGTTGTTAGTGTTATGTATGTGTCTTGTTGTGAGTGTTATGTATGTGTCTTGCTGTGAGTGTTGTGTATGTGTCTTGTTGTTAGTGTTATGTATGTGTCTTGTTAGTGTTGTGTATGTGTCTTGTGTTAGTGTTGTATGTGTCTTGTGTAGTGTTTGTATGTGTCTTGTTGTTAGTGTTATGTGATGTGTCTTGTTGTTAGTGTTAGTGTATGTGTCTTGCTGTAGTGTTGTGTATGTGTCTTGTTGTAGTGTTGGTATGTGTCTTGCTGTTAGTGTTGTGTATGTGTCTTGTGTAGTGTTTGTATGTGTCTTGTGTAGTGTTGTGTATGTGTCTTGTTGTTAGTGTTGTGTATGTGTCTTCTGTAGTGTTTGTATGTGTCTTGTGTAGTGTTTGTATGTGTCTTGCTGTTAGTGTTGTGTATGTGTCTTGCTGTTAGTGTTATGTATGTGTCTTGTGTTAGTGTTGTGTATGTGTCTTGCTGTTAGTGTTGTGTATGTGTCTTGTTGTTAGTGTTATGTATGTGTCTTGTTGTTAGTGTTGTGTATGTGTCTTGTTGTGAGTGTTATGTATGTGTCTTGTTGTTAGTGTTGTGTATGTGTCTTGTTGTTAGTGTTGTGTATGTGTCTTGTTGTTAGTGTTGTGTATGTGTCTTGTTGTGAGTGTTGTGTATGTGTCTTGTTGTTGAGTGTTATGTATGTGTCTTGTGTTAGGTTTGTATGTGTCTTGTGTAGTGTTGTGTATGTGTCTTTGTTAGTGTTGTGTATGTGTCTTGTTGTAGTGTTTGTATGTGTCTTGCTGTAGTGTTAGTGTATGTGTCTTGTATGTGTAGTTGTGTATGTGTCTGCTGTTAGTGTTTGTATGTGTCTTGTATGTGTGTTTGTATGTGTCTTGCTGTTAGTGTTGTGTATGTGTCTTGATGTTAGTGTTGTGTATGTGTCTTGATGTTAGTGTTGTGTATGTGTCTTGATGTTAGTGTTGTGTATGTGTCTTGCTGTTAGTGTTGTGTATGTGTCTTGATGTTAGTGTTGTGTATGTGTCTTGTGAGTGTTGTGTATGTGTCTTGTTTAGTGTTGTGTATGTGTCTTGTGTTAGTGTTGTGTATGTGTCTTGTTGTGAGTGTTGTGTATGTGTCTTGTTGTTAGTGTTGTGTATGTGTCTTGCTGTTAGTGTTGTGTATGTGTCTTGATGTAGTGTTGTGTATGTGTCTTGATGTTAGTGTTGTGTATGTGTCTTGCTGTGAGTGTTGTGTATGTGTCTTGATGTTAGTGTTGTGTATGTGTCTTGTTGTTAGTGTTATGTATGTGTCTTGCTGTGAGTGTTGTGTATGTGTCTTGTTGTGAGTGTTGTGTATGTGTCTTGCTGTTAGTGTTGTGTATGTGTCTTGATGTTAGTGTTGTGTATGTGTCTTGTGTTAGTGTTGTGTATGTGTCTTGCTGTAGTGTTGTGTATGTGTCTTGCTGTTAGTGTTGTGTATGTGTCTTGCTGTTAGTGTTGTGTATGTGTCTTGTTGTTAGTGTTGTGTATGTGTCTTGCTGTTAGTGTTGTGTATGTGTCTTGCTGTAGTGTTGTGTATGTGTCTTGATGTTAGTGTTGTGTGAATGGAGATATAAAGGCAACAGAGCAATTATATACACGTTAACCTCAAGTCATTAAAACTTGTGAATTAGCAAGAACTCGTTTAAAATTAAGCCTTTTCTAAAAAAAATTCTCTTATACATTTAAAGATATATTTTTTCATTTATGTTAATATAAAAATTAATGATTTTGTACCTAAAGAACCTTAGGAAACTTACCTAACCTTATTATAAGAACCGCAGTTTAATTTATCCTAATCCAACTAAATATATTTTAAATAAGTTTACAATAATTTAATAATAAACAAATACAATTAAATTTTTTTTTTCTTTAGGTTCAGAATGATTCTTGCGAAATTATTGGATTCACAAATTTTCGCTTGCCCTATTCGGCAAGAGTGCGTTGCTATTTAACCCAAAATCGCAAGTTTTATTTATTCGGCACTAGATATATATACAGTATATATATATATATATATATATATATATATATATATATTATATATATATATATATATATATATATATATATATATATATATGTCGTGCCGATTAGGTAAAACTTGATTTTGGCTTAAATAGCAACGCTCACCTCCATATAAGACAAGTGAAAATTTGTGTATGTAATAATTTCACCAAAATCATTCTGAACATAACAAAACAATATATTTCATTGTGTTTGTTTATTATTAAATTCATGTTAACTTATCTAAAATATATTTAGTTGGATTAGGCTAAATTAAATTGCGCTTGTTGTAATAAGGTTAGGTAGGTTTTCAAAGTTTCTCTTGGTACAAAATTATAAATTCTTACATTAAAATAAATGAAAAAAATATATCTTTAAACGTATAAGAGAAAATTTTAGAAAGGACTTAATTTTAGGTGAGTTCTTGCTAATTGACCAGTTTTACCTAATCGGCACGACATATATATATATATATATATATATATATAGATGGTAAGCAAAAGAGTCACATTATAATAAATCTATACTCAATTACCAGCGTTAATGAGGTCACTATAATAGACAATTTTATCGGTTTAAAGTAATGCTAAATTGATGTTTATAGTTCGTATTTGCTAACATTTCTTTTCTTTCTCACAAAGTAAATATATGAAGGCGAGGGTAAATACCCTAGTGGCCGCTGTAAATGGGTGAAAAATCACGTAATGCAGAGGAAACCTCTTATATTTAGACGCCGCATCTCTCATCATTTCGATCAGTTTACCAGGTTTTCTTCTTGTGGTTCATAGGGCTACTGACCACCTAGCGCCGTATTGAACCTCTCAGTTTATCAGGTCTGTCTTATGTCCTTAAATACCCGACAAGCGGATATTTAGGGACGTAAGACAGACCCTCCGATCATTGCATTTGTTCTTGCAATAGGGGTAGGAGAGATGGTGGTGGTTGCAATGGTGATACGTGTTATATGTATGGTAATAGTTGTCACTGTAAGAACAATAGGTAGTTGAAAGGGCAGTGGAATATGTAGCAGACGTTGATATACAAATGTAGAGGCGGTCGTGGAGATTAAAGATTAGACAAAAGCTTCTGGCAGTAATTGTCTAGAAGTTATAGTAGTACTGGTGCTAATAATGGGAATAGTGGTTGTAGGAGAAATATTTATATTAATAATAAGAGCGGTAATAAGAGTAACGATAAAAAAAAGTATAGTAGTGGTAGTAGCAATAGTTGTAGGCAGCTTTACTGGAAGTGGAGGTACAGCACTAGGAGAAATAGTTATAGGTAGAAATACTCGTAGTGGCAAAAGTGGTACCTACAATTACTAGTAGTGGTGATAGTGGTTACTAGTAGTGACGACAGTGGTAATGGTAAAAATATTAAAGATAACATTTCTACGATAATATCAATAACGTTACAAGGGAAGAATTTGTCTTTGACGTAGACTATGTTTGAGAACTTTGAAAAATTCCATTTAGGACACCTGCCAAAAAATACAATTTTCGCTGTACAGGAATCCTTAGTCAAATACAGGCGATTATAACACTAGAGAGAGTAGAAACGGAGAGGCAATATTTAGGTGATCAGTCCTTCAGCCTGAATAGAAGGTGGTCGGTCTCTTCGCCTAAAGGTGAGTAGTTAAGGCAGGTGACGCTGCTCTTGTCCGTGTTCAACCTCTGTACTTCTTAAAGAAGGGATCTATATTAATGGAGAATATTTGGTGGAAAGTGGTGAGGATATACTGTCGAGAATTTGGAACAGACATCAGAAAGTATCGTGACCAAGACAGATGATATTTATAAAATCTTGCGTCGATTTTTAATAATAATAATAATAATAATAATAATAATAATAATAATAATAATAATAATAATAATAATAATAATAATAATAATAATAATAATAATAATAATAATAATAATAAATCTTTATTTCTATAAGTACTTGATACAACTTGTAGAGACCTAACTGACATCAGTGATATACTGTATAGAAAGCCCCAGTCGACTAACACCAGGCACCTATTTACTGCTAGGTGAACAGTGACAGCAGATAGGATACGTTTTCGACGTACACCAAGAAACAAAAAGTTTCTCATATCCACTTCACCAGCAGCAAAGTTTTCATGAAACGCCTGAAGCAGCGACATGTAACGACGGAGCTGGCATTGAACTGAGCTTTCAGCACCACACACAGGCTGACAGACATGATGAGCGAGGTGAGGGTAAATGTACTCAAGTCACCTCGATTGATCCACTTCCGGAAAGAGTGCTTGTGGCAGGAGGAGATCGACTAATATCACATTCATCTGGGTTGTTTCGTGCTAAGTCTCTCTCTCTCTCTCTCTCTTAAACACACACACTGAACTAGAAGTTCTCTGTTGTCTACAAGTTATTCCCAGGTTAGGAGGTTATGGCTTGGTGTGTTGAGATTATACCTCCGGCACCCACTCCTGGGGGAGGTGATCTTCACCCACTCCTGGGGGAGGTGATCTTCACCCACTCCTGGGGGAGGTGATCTTCACCCACTCCTGGGGGAGGTGATCTTCACCCACTCCTGGGGGAGGTGATCTTCACCCACTCCTGGGGGAGGTGATCTTCACCCACTCCTGGGGGAGGTGATCTTCACCCACTCCTGGGGGAGGTGATCTTCACCCACTGCTGGGGGAGGTGATGGTATTGGAGCAATAATGTTAAACAACGCCTCGGGGGAGTTCACTCTCTCTGATGTGGAAAGTCAGGAAGTTGTGGGATCCTCTTACCAATGTTGATGTCATTAACACCGTCAAACTTGGATGCTGCTGATGGGGTTTTCAAAGATATCATATGGCAAAATGAAGGTACAGATGAACAATGGTACTTTAGGCTACCAAATGTCAACAGAAAATTACAAAGGTAATAATGGTCTTTAGCCTCAAAGCTTCTTTATGAAGGTACCGTTGTTTTTCCCCTCACCTTTGCTGGGAACAACAGTAATAAACTGCAGTTCAAATACAATTATTTATCATCTAATACAATGATCTATCACCATGCAATATTTAGCAAAGTCTTCCCTTCAAGGAAATGACCTCGTTGTCGTTAAGGGTTCTTGATCCAAAGGAACTGGATCTTTCCTCTGTTTCCAAAGATCGGATCTGATTTTCTCCCATTCCTGACACGCTGTTTCACCACTACGAGTTTAATAATAATAATAATAATAATAATAATAATAATAATAATAATATTAATAATAATAATAATAATACAAATAATAATAATAATAATAATAATAATAATAAATAAAAATACATAATAATAATAATAATAAAAACAATAATAATAATAATAATAATAATAATAATAATAATAATAATAATAATAATACAAATAATAATAATAATAATAATAATAATAATAATAATAATAATAATAATAATAGTTTCCTTACACCAGGCATCATTCTAGAACAATGTGTTACAGTCAACTGAAAAATGATTTACATTATCATGCATAAAGATTTCCTTTATCTTAATCAGGTACAGGATTTCCTTTATATCTTTATCATTCTCTGTGTATCATTCTCTGTGTATCATTCTCATGTGTATCATTCTCTTGTACATTCTCTGTGTATCATTCTGTGTATCATTCTCTGTATCATTCTCTGTGTATCATTCTCTGTATCATTCTCTGTGTATCATTCTCTGTGACATTCTCTGTATCATTCTCTGTGTATCATTCTCTGTTATCATTCTCTGTGAATCATTCTCTGTGTATCATTCAATCTGTAAGTATCATTCTCTGTGTATCATTCTCTGTGATCATTCTCTGTGTATCATTCTCTGTGTATCATTCTCTGTGTACATTCGGATTTCTCTGTGTATCATTCTCGTGTACATTCGTTATCATTTCTCTGTGATCATTTTTGATCATTCTCTGTGTACATCATTCTCTGTGTATCATTCTCTGTGTATCATTCTCTGTGTATCATTCTCTGTGTATCATTCTCTGTATCATTCTCTGTGTATCATTCTCTGTGTATCATTCTCTGTGTATCATTCTCTGTGTATCATTCTCTGTGTATCATTCTCTGTATCATTCTCTGTGTATCATTCTCTGTGTATCATTCTCTGTGTATCATTCTGCTGTGTATCATTCTCTGTGTATCATTCTCTGTGTATCATTCTCTGTGTATCATTCTCTGTGTATCATTCTCTGTGTATCATTCTCTGTGTATCATTCTCTGTGTATCATTCTCTGTGTATCATTCTCTGTGTATCATTCTCTGTGTATCATTCTCTGTGTATCATTCTCTGTGTATCATTCTCTGTGTATCATTCTCTGTGTATCATTCTCTGTGTATCATTCTCTGTATCATTCTCTGTGTATCATTCTCTGTGTATCATTCTCTGTGTATCATTCTCTCGTGTATCATTCTCTGTGTATCATTCTCTGTGTATCATTCTCTGTATCATTCTCTGTGTATCATTCTCTGTGTATCATTCTCTGTGTATCATTCTCTGTGTATCATTCTCTGTGTATCATTCTCGTGTATCATTCTCTGTGTATCATTCTCTTGAATCATTCTGTGTATCATTCTCTGTGTATCATTCTCTGTGTATCATTCTCTGTGTATCATTCTCTGTGTATCATTCTCTGTGTATCATTCTCTGTGTATCATTCTCTGTGTATCATTCTCTGTGTATCATTCTCTGTGTATCATTCTCTGTGTATCATTCTCTGTGTATCATTTTCTGTGTATCATTCTCTGTGTATCATTCTCTGTGTATAATTCTTTAAAAACGACTTCATTCAATACGTATCACGCTAGAGCAACGACTTCTTACTTTATGTATCATGCTGGAACGACGATTTTCTTATACCATGTATTATAATATGGCTGACGTAGCGGTGAGTCGACTCCGTCCCGTGGTTGTTGTAGCGGTGAGTCGACTCCATCCCGTGGTTGACGTAGCGGTGAGTCGACTCCATCCCGTGGTTGTCGTAGCGGTGAGTCGACTCCGTCCCGTGGTTGTCGTAGCGGTGAGTCGACTCCGTCCCGTGGTTGTCGTAGCGGTAAGTCGACTCCCTCCCGTGGTTGTCGTAGCGGTGAGTCGACTCCGTCCCGTGGTTGTCGTAGCGGTGAGTCGACTCCGTCCCGTGGTTGACGTAGCGGTGAGTCGACTCCGTCCCGTGGTTGTCGTAGCGGTGAGTCGACTCCGTCCCGTCGTTGACGTAGCGGTGAGTCGACTCCGTCACGTGGTTGTCGTAGCGGTGAGTCGACTCCGTCCCGTGGTTGTCGTAGCGGTGAAACGACTCCGTCCCGTGGTTGACGTAGCGGTGAGTCGACTCCGTCCCGTGGTTGACGTAGCGGTGAGTCGACTCCGTCCCGTGGTTGACGTAGCAGCATTCCTTCAGCATCTTTACAGATATTCATCACAATGCAGGAAGGAGTACAGCATCCTTGGTAGACTTCCGTGTAATATCCTTATCCCTACTTGGCAATTATCCTCTGCTAAGCTGAATACCACAGGGATAAACAATACCACAGGGATAAACAATACCACAGGGATAAACAATACCACACTGATAAACAATACCACAATGATAAACAATACCACACTGATAAACAACACCACAGTTATAAACAAAACCACAGTGAAAAAAACTGCCTCTCAGAGAGAAGAGAGAGAGAGAGAGGGGGGCAGTTAACAGCAGTAGGTATATTATTTCGTAGGGGTCGCAACGTCGCCAGATAAATTTAAAAAAATATATTAACAGCTTCTGTGAGGAAGATGAGTTAGAGAGAATATAGGTAATGAAGACGAGTAGAAGGAGGTCGAAACTTCTTAAACATTATTACATATTTTATGACCTTCGCCTTTATTTTTTTGTTTAGTGTGACTAGCGAATGATAATATAGCAATAATATGGTTGAAGTTAATGGTATATAACAGCTCTCTCTCTCTCTCTCACTCTGGCTTCTTATGATTTATAAATCGAATAGTATAAGAACTTCGATATATACTGTAGGTAGCTTACGTAATTGGAGCTAACGAAAGTTAAATTTAACATATGAAAAAAATACCACAGAGGAACAGAAAATTAAACCTGAGCGATTTCTTGTGCTTACACACATATTTTCAAAGAAATAGTTATTTCTCTGAAGATGTGTGTAAATACATGAAAGCGCTCGGGTTTTACTTCCTATTTCACTGCGGCATTTTTTTCATATTTGCAATCACGTCTTTTATTATGATTTAATCCAAATTTAACATATATGTGTTAATCTGCGTCCATGGAAGCGGCTGAACCTGGCACTCTGATATTCCTCTTCCCTTTTTACCCCTCTGAGAGTTTTATCCTTTTTAATTTATTTCCCCACTCCCATTCAAGGGGAAAGGGAAGATACAGGGGGTGTGCTTCATGCCGGTGATGTGCTCTTCATCCAAGGTATTGGAGATTCCTTTATGAGATGTGCGACTAATACGAATTTAGCGCTTCTGTACGAATACAGTGCAATGGTAATTATCTTCCGTCCAACTTTTTTTCAAGGACGGTTAACCGGACTTGAGTCCTGGAGGTTGAGGTATCGTGCCTACACCCTGAAGGAGGACTGGAAGTGGAAAGTACAGTGGCTGCACTCTGAAGGAGGGATGGAGGTGGGGAAGTACAATACCTGCACTCTGAAGGAGGGATGGAGGAGGGGAAGTACAATACCTGCACTCTGAAGGAGGGATGGAGGAGGGGAAGTACAACACCTGCATTCTGAAGGAGGGATGGAGGTGGGGAAGTACAACACCTGCATCTGAAGGAGGGATGGAGGAGGGGAAGTACAATACCTGCATTCTGAAGGAGGGATGGAGGAGGGGAAGTACAATACCTGCACTCTGAAGGAGGGATGGAGGAGGGGAAGTACAACACCTGCATTCTGAAGGAGGGATGGAGGAGGGGAAGTACAATACCTGCATTCTGAAGGAGGGATGGAGGAGGGGAAGTACAATACCTGCACTCTGAAGGAGGGATGGAGGAGGGGAAGTACAACACCTGCACTCTGAAGGAGGGATGGAGGTGGGGAAGTACAACACCTGCACTCTGAAGGAGGGATGGAGGAGGGGAAGTACAACACCTGCATTCTGAAGGAGGGATGGAGGAGGGGAAGTACAACACCTGCACTCTGAAGGAGGGATGGAGGAGGGGAAGTACAATACCTGCACTCTGAAGGAGGGATGGAGGAGGGGAAGTACAATACCTGCACTCTGAAGGAGGGATGGAGGAGGGGAAGTACAATACCTGCACTCTGAAGGAGGGATGGAGGAGGGGAAGTACAATACCTGCACTCTGAAGGAGGGATGGAGGAGGGGAAGTACAATACCTGCACTCTGAAGGAGGGATGGAACGTTGCAGTTCCAAAGGTCACTGAATTTTTGGTGTGCGCACCTCTGGCCACACGGCTACTAAATGAACGATGGAAGACACTGGTGCCTTTCATGGGGTCGCATTAACCTGCGAAGAAGAAGAAGAAGAAGAAGAAGAAGAAGAAGAAGAAGAAGAAGAAGAAGAAGAAGAAGAAGAAGAAGAAGAAGAAGAAGAAGAAGAAGAAGAAGAAGAAAATAATGATAATAATAATAATAATAATATGCACTAAACACGAAAGGGTCACATAGCAAAACAGGCATAAGCAGTAGAGACGGAGAAAGGGAAACAAATCGCTATTGGCCACGATCAGCAACTCCTTCTCGACAGAGAAGTCAACACCAGGTGTGGTAGTTGAGAGTCAATACCAGCAGCTGCAGCAGTGTTACACCTGCACACTGTCAATTCAGCTGCAATAATTGCCACGCAGCTTCACACTCAGTGAAAAACATTAAAATGAATTAATTTTTTGAGGGAAAATATGTTGAGGTGTATCAGGTGAGTCACTTGTCACCAGGTCCCTCTGTAGTGTATCAGGTGAGGCACCTGTCATCAGGTCCCTCTGTTGTGTATCAGGTGAGGCACCTGTCATCAGGTCCCTCTGTAGTGTATTAGGTGAGGCACTTGTCACCAGGTCCCTCTGTAGTGTATCAGGTGAGGCACCTGTCATCAGGTCCCTCTGTTGTGTATCAGGTGAGGCACCTGTCATCAGGTCCCTCTGTAGTGTATTAGGTGAGGCACTTGTCATCAGGTCCCTCTGTAGTGTATCAGGTGAGGCACTTGTCATCAGGTCCCTCTGTAGTGTATCAGGTGAAGCACCTGTCTTCAGGTCCCTCTGTAGTGTATCAGGTTAGGCACCTGTCTTCAGGTCCATCTGTAGTATATCAGGATACATGTATTCGTACTCAGGTTCCTCTCGCGCGCGCCAGTTGATCATTTTTTATCCAGATTCTGCTGTATCCTCCAGGTGAGGGAGAGACATATACCCAGGTTCCTCAGAGATCCCCCAGGTGAGGGAGAAATGTATACCCAGGTTTCTCCGTGATCCTCCAGGTGAGGAAGAGACGTATACCCAGATTCCTCCGTGATCCCCCATGTGAGGAAGAGGCGTATACCCAGGTTCCTCCATGATCCCCCAGGTGAAAAAGAGAAATACTATGTCCAGATTCCTCCGTGATTCCCCAGTGAGGGAGAGACGTATACGCAGATTCCTCCGTGATATCCCAGGTGAGGGAGAGACGTATACCCAGTTCCTCTGTGATCCACCAGGTGAGGGAGAGACGTATACCCAGGTTCCTCTGTGATCCCCCAGGTGAGCAGCTGTAGGCAGGTTCTTTGTAATCTAAGACAAAAGCCACCAGGAACCTTAACTAAAGAAAAAATCTTAACTCAGCACCCGCTAGCGCAATATTGATTATTTGTTGAAGGTCCGTCACTGGGCGGCGCTAGTCATGCTCTTCTTGTTCACAGTGCACTGTCTGTTGGATTTACATAATGCTTTTTTCTTCATCAAAAGAGACACCCACATGTGTATCTATATAGCTGTGTTCGTACTCAATCGGGGTACACACACACACACACACACACAAGCACGTCAAGAAATTAGAGAAAGTGCAAAGGTTTGCGACAAGGCTAGTTCCACAGCTCAGGGGAATGCCATATGAAGAAAGGTTGAGGGAAATAGGACTAACAACACTGGAGGACAGAAGGGTTAGAGGAGACATGATAACGACATACAGGGAATCGACAAGGTAGATAGTGACAGGATGTTCCAGAGAGGGAATACAGAAACAAGGGGACACAACTGGAAGCTGAAGACTCAGATGAGTCAAAGGGATGTTAGGAAGCACTTCTTCAGCCATAGAGTAGTTAGGAAGTGGAATAGTCTAGCGAACGATACAGTGGAGGCAGGAACCATACATAGTTTTAAGACAAGGTATGATAAAGCTCATGGAACAGGGAGAGCAGAGACCCAGTAGCGGACAGCGAAGAGGCTGGGCCAGGAGCTGAGTCTCGACCCCTGCAACCACAATTAGGTGAGTACACACACACACACACACCAAGCAGGGTGGTAACAAGACACTTTGTTTATTTCTGATATATATAAAGGACAGGAAACAGGGAGTAATGGTCTGGGAACGGGTATCACAAAGGACGGGAGTGACGAGTGGTGTGCCACAGGACTGTCCAGGAACCTCTGCAATTCCTGATGTACACAAACAACATACTTGAGGCTGAGACTCTCCTACGTACTCCTCTTTGCAGATGATTTAAAGGAAGTCAGATGGAATACCTAGGAAGAGAAAGCAAACCCTCATTGTATATACACTAGAATATATACATCTTTTGGTGAATAAACAATGAGGGATATACACCTCTTAGACTTTGCTGCGCGAGGGTCATGAAGATTTCACATCACCTGTACGCCACCAAAAGAAATACTTTAATGCCTGAAATTGGCATTATAGTCAATTCTTATCGTTTGTAAAATGAGAAGTATATGCCTCTATGTATATACTTCCATGTCAAGCCTGGGGACCGACCCCTGAGCTTCTTCTTCTTCTTGATTCACAGGTACTCTCCCAGATGGTGACCCGGCCTTGGCTCCTTTTCTCGGGAGTATCTCAGACTAATGTCTGCCATGGGAGGAGGTACAAGGACCTCCTCATCGTTGGGACCTAAACCTGTACTTTCTAGAACGCAGGAG
Organism: Cherax destructor; assembly: GCA_009830355.1. Classification (NCBI taxonomy): domain Eukaryota; kingdom Metazoa; phylum Arthropoda; class Malacostraca; order Decapoda; family Parastacidae; genus Cherax; species Cherax destructor. The sequence continues at coordinate 23,893 of WNWK01011375.1, forward strand.
GGAGAGATACATTATTATATACACTTGGAAAATTCTCGAGGGATTAGTACCAAACTTGCACACGAGAGTCACTCCCTACGAAAGCAAAAGACTCGGCAGGCGATGTAACATTCCCCCAAATAAAAAGCAGGGGTGCCACTAGCACGTTGAGAGACAACACAATAAGTGTCAGGGGCCCAAGACTGTTCAACTACCTCCCAGCATACATCAGGGGATCACCAACAAACCCCTGGCTGTCTTCAAGCAGGCACTGGACAGGCACCTAAAGTCGGTACCTGACCAGCCAGGCTGTGGTTCGTACGTTGGACTGCGTGCGGACAGCAGTAACAGCCTGGTTGATCAGGCTCTGATCCAACATGAGGCCTGGTCACAGATCGGGCCGCAGGGGCGTTGACCCCTGGAACTCTATCCAGGTATACTCCAGGTATAGGCCTAGCCACATTCCCCGACCTCACGGGGCTCGTAAGAAGCTAGGCCTCTCTGGTCTGCCATCTTACACGCCCCAGGGGAGCTAATGGGAATGACAGTCTTGTGAGCTGCAGGTGGTAGAAAGCTCTGGCTCTGGCACCTTCAAAGCCCTAGGAGAGCTCGTGGGAATGGTGTCGATGATGTTACTTCTTCTTCTTTACCAATTAATACAAGGATATGACGACTTTTTTAATTTTATTATTATAATAATAATATTAATTATTTATTATTATTATTATTATTATTATTATTATTATTATTATTATTATTATTATTATTATTATTATTATTATTATTATTATTTTATAAAATACATTATATTTAAAGTATATTTTCGTTAGCATCCAAATATATCTACAAAAACAAAATTTTCAGTACAAAAAAAAAAAGAAGGAATCGATTTTTTTTAAGTCACACCTCAGGACAAGAGAGGTGAGATAGTGCCGGCGGGGGCCAACAGATGGCACGACTTGGTCCTCCGTGTCTTCGTGAGCGAGCTCACCCAGTTGTGGTAACGGAGTGCCGAATTACTGTTTCCGGCCAATTGCGTGACTGTATATGAAACGATAATTTTTTTTTACTATATAGGTATGGTTACCTGATAATTATTGAATCTCCGGCTTGACATACATTATTATTTGGACAAGCCAAAAAAATCGTTGATATTTGAAGGTATTTAGGATATTTTTGGGGGTTGTTAAATTCGAAATAGCAGTAGGTTTTCCAAATTGGCTCTAATTTGTGAAATATTGCATACCTACCCTCAATTAACAAGGGACTTAGCCGTAACGAATGTATATATATATGTAGTGATAATTTGAATATACGGATAGTTTTAATAAAGAATTTAATGTTATTTTTAAATGATTTAATATTTAACGAAAGGAGTTGTATCAACAACGACTACGTGACAATATTGTAACCTTTATTTAGTTATTTTTTCCGGATAAACATGAGTTCTTCACGAAGAGTCTGCTTAAACAATCATTTGTGGCGAATACTCTTTGCAAAAACAAGGAAAAAACATGATAGATTTCTAAACCCTTCCTCACTGTTCCTCCTTCTATAGTCTCTTCCAGCCTTACCATTTTTTCTTCCAGCTTTAGGGTACTTTACCACAGTTGCAATTTTTAAATGGTCTTTCCATTCCACTGTTTTTGGTCATTCTATTTTGATCCAATATCTTTAAATGCCCAAACTACTTCTTCAACCCCCTTCTTAACCCTCTGAATTATACCCTTCGTTAACCTACTCTTTTATCTAATTTCTACAGTACGAATTCTTTTGCATGACTTGTTCAATGGCTCCAGCCTCCTCCTTGATATTACGTTTAAAGACCATCACCCACACCTGTATGAAAGAGATGGTACCACTGGTATCCTTTTTTAAATTTCAAAAGAAAAACTTCTTTCTTTCCATAGGAACCTCAACACTCCACCTACCTCTGTTCCTTCTTCTATTCTATACTTCACCTCAATTTTCATAGACCCAACTACTGACACGTCCACTCACAAATATCTGAGTTCATTTATTTCCTCTACACTCCCTCCCTCTAATGTAAAATCTAATGTCACATTCCCAAAAAGTTTTTTGGTACGCTCATCACCTGCCTCTCTTCCATGTTTTCTTTCAATTTCTATCCTATACTCACCCTCCCAAATTCCTCCGCTAACCTTTGCAACTGCTCTTCAGAATCTATGAATTATTTACATTCCCTGGCCTCCTCGCCTCTTCTTAACACTATCGACCGGTTTTACACGTTCTTAGCCTCTTGGGCTCCATCACACCAGCATTTGAAGCAAGCGAGTCACCTTCCACCTTATCTTCATCCAGGTCATTCCACTTCCTAACTACCCAGAAGGTAGTAAATAGGAATTTCCTGACATCTCCTCGACACAGATGAGTACAAATAGGAAGAGCGTCTGTCTCGCACTCATCAGACGGAGGATCAAGCCTCCACCACGTCCTGCGCTGAATGTTCCACTTGGATTTAGCGATTAACATGAATTAAACAAACAATCCAGAGGTCCTCTCTTTTCAAATAGTCTGACCTTATGCCCCAATGTTAGTGCCTCTGTGCTAATTACCTGCTTCATTTTACTGATTTGATTCTGCTGTTAGAGTAATTACGTCTCCGTAGTGATCTGCTTAATATATATTTCTGTAAGTACCTATACAAAATAACCCATTTTTACAAAATCAGCTTGTAATTATTTCTCTGTACCCAAAAGTTACTTGCTTGCAATTACTTATTTCCATTATAGGTTTTCCTGATAGCTATGAAGTCTGCGTCATGGTCTGTGTCGGGACTCGAATCCTCGTATAATATTCGAGGCGTCCATGACACACTAACCTTGCCAGTTTACCTGCCCGTGAAATGTGCCTTAATTCTCCTCCATCCAGGTGGAGTTGGTAAAATATTTAACTATAATGTGCTGCATATAAAAGCGTGAATTATACGTGCATGCGGACGATACAAAGAAAATTATAGCAGTGGAAAGCTTTATTAAACGACGTTTCGCAAGAAAATGAGAGAATCTTTGAGCGATACATTGTGTAACAAAGATTTACACTGGTATAACGTACAAGCATTTTTTTTTCTTTGGATGCTAACTACAAATGTACAAGTAACAGCTTTGTAAATAGAGCATATTTACAATTTTAATGGATGAGAGTACTCGTGCGTATGTAAATATTGCTAATAGCTTTTAGTACGTGTTTTGCTTGTACGTAAAAACGCTAAATGTCATTTTAACCCCGAGAGCGAAGTTTTTATTGGTCAGAGTTTCTTAGGAGCATTTGATTCTTGCGTTCTATCTTTCCCTACCCCTTCCCCTTCCCCCTCTCTCTCTCTCTCTTCCTTTTTTACACAGGGTTTTACCAGCTTAGGTTAAGAGTTCCTAACTTTATTCACAAGCTAAGAGCTGTTACCTACATCAGCTCATTTCAAGGCCTCTCTCTCGCTCCCCTCTCTCTCTCTCTCTCTCTCTCTCTCTCTCTCTCTCTCTCTCTCTCTCTCTCTCTCTCTCTCTCTCTCTCTCATGCCAAACTCAACATGAATTTATTTCTGGGTTCCTTCACATGATAGTTCCTCCAGGGTGTCCTATTTCTCTCTTTCTTGGTTCTCTAAAGGCTAAATTGCATCGGGTAAAGAGGTATTGGAGGAGAAGTGCAGTAAGAGCACGAGGGATGAAGGAAAAAGGTAAGGGTTGAGGGGAGAACGGGAAGGCGAAAGAGTAAAGGGGAGAACGGGAAAGCTAAGGGGTAAGAGGACAGCCTAAATAGAATTAAAAATAGCTGTTTGCATTAATCTAGCAGGTCACTGCTGGTGCGTTTGATGACAGTGATTGGAATATGGAGACTCGCGATCGTTTCGCATTGCGGGAGTTTGTTCTAATTTCGGGACAGCTGAGTTCATTTTCTCGACTACTTTAACCAAAACGTCAACAACATCTACTCTTGAGTGTGCTGCGTCGACAGCTGCACTCCGTGAGTGGGAAACGTCAACACGTTGAGCCAGTGAGTGGGAAACGTCAACACGTTGAGCCAGTGAGTGGGAAACGTCAACTCGTTGAGCCAGTGAGTAGGAAACGTCAACACGTTGAGCCAGTGAGTGGGAAACGTCAACACGTTGAGCCAGTGAGTGGGAAACGTCAACACGTTGAGCCAGTGAGTGGGAAACGTCAACAGTTGTAAGTTCTTGAGTGCAAAACAACAATTGTTTACCTTGAGTATGGTAGGTGGAAAGTGGAAAAAAAATATGAAGTCCCCCTGGTTGATTTTTTTTATGGAATTACTGTTAACCTATGCTGAGTGTGTCTTCAGGCCTCAAAAAAAATTGATTTTACTTGATATGGTGATTTGAAATTGATATGAATCCTCGGTTTTTTTCCAAATGGCTAATTATGTAATCCCATCACGCTCTGAGACATTAAGATTATACTATTTTTTGAAGATACAAACGTATCTATCTATCTATCTATCTATATATATATATATATATAGAGAGAGAGAGAGAGAGAGAGAGAGAGAGAGAGAGAGAGAGAGAGAGAGAGAGAGAGAGAGAGAGAGAGGGAGGGAGAGAGAGAGAGAGAGAGGTAAAACTTGGCAATTAGCAAGAACTCATTTAAAGTTAAGTCATTTCTAAAAAATAATCTTACACGTTTAAAGATATATTTTTTCATTTATGTTAATGTAAAAATTATTAATAATTTTGTACCAAAAGAACCTTAGAAAACTTACCTAACTTTATTATAACAATTGAAATTTAATTTGACCTAATCCAACTAAATATATTTTAGATTAGTTTACAATAATTTAAAAATAAACAAACACCATGAAATGCATATTTTTCGTTAAGTTCAGAATGATTTTTGCGAAATTATTGCATACACAAATTTTCGTTGCCTTATTCGGCAAGACGAGCGTTGCTATTTAAGCCAATATTGCAGGTTTTACCTATTCGGCACGACATATACGTGGTTTCAGTTATAAATATATCTAATGCTTAATTTTGTAAATTTCTTTACACACTCCTTCAGTATCGTTCTGTCCTTGAGAACATCAATCATTCACCTGTCACAAGATTTAATATAATTTTTTTCAGTGCTCTCCAATCCGAGGAAGGTCGTCATTCACTGATCAATACGTTGAAAACATTTTTTTGTACTGTCTCATTAAGAATTTAAAAGCCCAATCCTGATAGGATTGAACTGCTTTTGCATTGTGTTGTTTAGTCGGTGGAAGGAAGACCCCGGGAGAGGGTTTTTCCCCCTAGTTCACACCAGCCGTTTGCTATTGCAGTAACACCACCACAGATTATTCCATCACATTCATTGATAGGGTATTGAATTTGTCAGCTATGTAACAAGTTTTCGAATGACTCAAAATGCAATTCTACGAGTGTTTTAAAATCCTATTCGTGTATAGGAGGTTTGTAACTTCAAACGCACACTAAATAAAAAAAATTTTTTTTTATTAGTAAAGCAAAAGGCTCTCTTCCTACTCAGTACTAAAAAATGTGCAAGGGGAATCTGACTGGAAATACAGACGCATAAGTTTATACTTATTATTACTGAAATCATACGACTTAATTTATGGTAATAGCTATTGAAACTACGTTTGTATCATTCAATATAGTGGATTTCACTATAGGGGCCCCGGAACGGAGCCCAGCAATCAGAGCTTACACTGGAACCAATCATTAAGTCGAGCTCACAGGATCGTAAGTACCTCACACGTACTGGCCAAGGAAACCGACCCCTGTTTCCAATGAGCTACCACTTTCTTGCTTGGAAACGCCAGTGATCAAATTTATATGCATGCATCTACAATCTTGTTTTACAAGTCGAACATAATCGTAGCCATAGCGCCTTCATGCCAAGTCATCTCCACGGCGAAATATTAATAGTTAGGGTGCATACAGAATTGTATGCACAGAATTCTAACAAGCCCACAATTCATACAGGAAATTTTATACTATTTCTCTCCATCTTAGACCATTAGTCTAGAAAAGATAAAAGATCGTCTTAAGTTTTCTCTCAGAATTGGGGATTTTAAATTGTTACAACCGCATAATAAAAAAATAATATTTTTTTTTTTTAAAGGAGTGGACCACTAAGCCAAAGGAAGACCTCGGTTAGATGACCGTAAGGTCCAGTAGCGTCAGGAAAAAATTGTACTCTTTCCTGGAGAACCTTGTGTTAGCTAACCTGCCTAACAACAGCACTGAGACTTGCTTATTACAGGTGTTGCTTATTTCAGGTGTTCTCAGCATCGACTGGTGTATCATAATAACTGTTAACAACACCTGCATAAAAAAGATTTGTGGCTACAGCTGTATAATATAAATTTCAAACTACAACTGTATAATAAAGATTGGTAATTATTGCTGTATAACAAAAGATTATTTACTTCAGCTGTATGATTTAGATTGGTAACTACAGCTGTATAACAGACTGGTAACTACAGGTATATAAAACTGATAATTCCAGCTGTATAATGAAGAGTCGTCCGTAAGACACTACTCCAGCTTGTTTGTATTGCCACAATTACGATAGCGCAGACACAGAAGTACTAAGACGATAGCACTAACACGTTAGTTCTAACTCGATACCACTAGAGCTCATGAACCTTGCAAAAAGATAATATATTACTATTCACAAAGTGATTTACTAACAGCGACGTCCTCTCCGTGTCACATCTGTCAAAATCCTACCTCACGTCATCAAAATAATACAAACATGAGAAACAAACCAGTCTATTAGAGTATCTCAAAGGCGACTGAACATGAGACAGACTGGAGAGTGATGAGGTCTACAGCAAGACGTTTGCCACGTAGGTGTCCCCGGAAATAGCGAAATTTCTTGATCAAACGAAGATACAGCACACGTGAGATGACTGAAACAAGATACAGCACACATGACATGACTAAACCAAGACACAGCACACATGACATGACTTAAACAAGAATACTCAAATTCCCCACTGGTAATTCTGGGCTTATCACACCACAAAGAGTCGTACTGATTACCAGCCAACCCTTTCTTACTCGCTACATAATAATAATAATAATAATAATAATAATAATAATAATAATAATAATAATAATAATAATAATAATAATAATAATAATAATAATAATAATAATAATAATAATAATAATAATAATAATAATAATAATAATAATAATAATAATAATAATAATAATAATAATAATAATAATAATAATAATCTTTATTTTTACAAGTACATGTACAAGGTATACAGACCATAGCTGACATCAATGACATACTACTATATAGAAAGCCACTTGTTATGTAGAGCATTTCGGTCAAATTAGGTCAATTTGATTCCAGGCAGTGTGTGTGTGTGTGTGTGTGTACTCACCTAGTTGTGGATGCAGGGGTCGATTCGCAGCTCCTGGCCCCGCCTCTTCACTAACCGCTACTAGGTCACTCTTCCTGCTTTATGAGCTTTATCATACCTCTTCTTAAAGCTATGTATGGATCCTGCCTCCACTACATCACTTCTCAGACTATTTCACTTCCTGACAACTCTGTGACTGAAGAAATACTTCCTAACATCCCTGTGATTCATCTGAGTCTTCAACTTCTAACTGTGACCCCTTGTCACAGTTAGAACATCTTGTCTCTGTCCACCTTGTCGATTCTTCTCAGTATTTTATATGTCGTTATCGTACCTCCCTATCTCTCCTGTCTTCTAGTGTCGTCAGGTCGATTTCCCTTGACCTCTCCTCGTCGGACATAACCCATAGCTCTGGGACTAGTCTTGTTTGCAAACCTTTGCACTTTCTCTAGTTTCCTTACATGCTTGGCTAGGTGTGGGTTCCAAACTGGTACTGCATACTTTAATGTGGGCCTAACGTACACAGTGTACAGGGTCTTGAACGATTCCTTATTAAGATGTCGGAATGCTGTTCTTAGGTTAGCTAGGTGACCGTATGCTGCAGCAGTTATTTGGTTGATGTGCGCCTCCGGAGATGTGCCTGGTGTTATACTCACCCCAAGATCCTTTTCCTTGAGTGAGGTTTGTAGTCTCTGGCCTCCTAGACTGTACTCCGTCTGCAGTCTTCTTTGCCCTTCCCCAATTTTCATGACTTGGTGGGGTTGAACTCCAGGAGCTAATTGCTGGACCAGGCCTGCAGCCTGTCCAGATCCCTTTGTAGTTCTGCCTGGTCCTCGTTCGATTGAATTCTTCTCATCAACTTCACATCATCTGCAAACAGGGACACTTCGGAGTCTATTTATTCCGTCATGTCGCTCACAAATACCAGAAACAGCACCGGTCGTTGGACTGACCCCTGCCCACTCTGACACCTCGCCCCGTACAATGACTCGCTGTTGTCTTCCTGACAGGTATTCCCTGATCCATTGCAGTGCCTTCCTTGTTATCCCTGCCTGGTCCTCCAGCTTTTGCACTAATATCTTGTGTGTGTGTGTGTGTGTGTGTGTGTGTGTGTGTGTGTGTGTGTGTGTGTGTGTGTGTGTGTGTGTGTGAGGAATACAGGTACCATCTCTAGTACTGACTGGGAACCCACAGCATCTCAAAAGAGAATAATCATGTGGAAAAATTTAAAAGGTTTCTTCCCTGATCTATTTGAGTATTTTCTATGCCTACCAATACCAATGAACGAGAATAACATATGCAATCAGAAAACATATTTAAAACACTTTATCCAGTTCCAGAGCGGTGAGGTGTGTGCCCTGGGTGCTTCAGGCATTTCTTCAATAGATTGCAACACTGAGTCTCTAGAAGAGGAAGCTGGTGGCTCTTGTGTCTTTGGTTTTCCTGACGAATTTGTCACCTAACTCCTTCATAAATTTGAGTTTGTACTTGCCCTATGCTCTGAAGGCCTCCGAACCAATTGGAAGAAGATACAGAATGCCGCCAGGCTCCTGTATTTGTTGATCTTCTAGGCCTCCCCGAAACTGGTGTTGCCTCCATCTTCAGCTTTATGGTACTGTAAGTAGGTGTCGGTCACTGAAGATGCAGATGTCGTCCCATGCCATCAGCTTTCCAAATTTCCAGGATATCATGGTGACTCCATCCAGCAACTTCTGGCTGCCATCGGGCCTGGTGAACCAAGGTCCCGTTCTGACGAACACAAGGCTGTGACAAGGCTTCTCTTGATATCACTGAGCTCTTCGTATCTGACATTCTTTACGTCTGATATATTGCAAATGAAACAATAGAGCCTAAACTGATCGGGTGATATACTGCCGACACATGCACCTTTGTTAGGTGAAAATGGGAAGGTTAAGCAATGAGCTACAATAATGCCGATGGCCTGAGGGGTGAGACGAGTGTCAACAAAAAAATCAGAGACAACCAAGAAGAAATCCCCGCATTTGATGCTTTCATCGCTAGGACGGGACCTTTGTCCTTCCTTGAGGCATTGGCGAGCAACGTTTGGCGATTTTTTTTCAGTGCGACTGTCCCAGTGAAACTGTCTGTGGTCTTTGGGAAGAGCTAGTTTTCTTGAAGCGTCTACAAGGATACTCCATTACCCTGCTGCTTCGACGAACTTTGAGTCGTGATTTTTTGGGCACTAAAAAGGTACAGTAAGAGCACCATTTCCCTCACTAGTTAGCTGGATGCAGTATACGAATATACAATTGCAGGCAATGCTACCTGTGTTCCCTTGCTTACTCTTATTACCCGAGTCTCACTGGAAGTGATCTTCCACTGACGTTCATCGAAATTCACAATTAGTCGTTGTCGAAGAAGGATGTACACCGAAGAAATAGATTAGTCTAGGTATCGTGGATATCCAAATCCCATCTCCTCTCCTCTGTCCTCTTCAGGTCATTCAGTTTGTTTTTGAGGACTGTGTTGATACCCTCACGACCCAGCAGTGCACCCAGTACGATGCTCTTAGGATGGTAGATGAGGCTTCTGGAAAGAGAGATCTAACAGCAATAATTATTTGCTCGTTAGCTGAAATGACTTCACACTTGGAAGGGTTCAGGAAGAGTCCTAGTGCTTCTTCCCGTGACTTCACCAGTGGAAGATCTACTACCAGGGACGTTTCTGTACCTGAGTTCTCTTGCAGCTATACAGTAGAGGCATAGGACGAGTAGGTCTCCCTGCTGGATGTTCTCTGACGAGGTGATTTCATGCTCGCTTAAGAACAGAGTCAACGTTTTGCTGTAACCAGATGAATCAAAGGGGAAAAAATAACTAGGAGGAAGTTCTCGACCAGCTCCCAAGACCACGTCTCTTCTCACTAGGGTAAATGCATTATTATTAATAAATGTTCATTTATCATGGAGGATCAGGAAATTTATATGCACAGTTCAAGACATTAACTGAATAACCGTTTCGGTACCAGTGGGAGTTTGTTCAGTCCTAACTACCATGGTGGCATCCATGGGGTTCTGTACAAGTGATCACTAAGAATTATAAATGTTCACCAAAAAAAAAAAAAACACTGGACTAACAACATCAAGTCGTTAAATTTGACACATATGCAACACTTGGGTATCTTTATTGAGGAAACGTTTCGCCACACAGTGGCTTCATCAGTCCAATACAAAGTAGAAAGTTGAAAGGAGAGGAGGAGTTTGAGGTAATCAGTCCCTCGGCCTGGAGTCGATGTGTTCAGTCCATCAATCTTGAAGCAAGTACAGCATAGGGCAAATAGAAGTTGCTTATATACTGTAGACAGGTGAGACGAAGCAGGAGGAGGCGGGGTCATAGGGGTCATACTTGTCGATTCTTTGAACCATTCATCAACATTAAGTCGTTAGAAACAAACAAAAAAGTGTTTTTTTCCTTGTCCACACACACACACACACACACACACACATGTATGGTGTGACATATACATGACGTACCGCCGAGAATGTTGAAGAGAAGATACGAGTACAAGCTTATACAGAGAAAGCACGTGCGACAGTTGGATGTCTTTATTGCCGAAAAGTTTCGTGTGCGCCGCAGGCTTCTTCATACTGGAGACATCGGCAGAGGCGGAGAGGAAATTTTACGGTGTTCAATTCCATAGCCTTGAGGAGTTGATAGAATTCGTACGATTCCTTAGCCTTGTCCCATCTTATACTGGAACAATATTTCGCTCCGTTAGAGAGTATAACTTGCTTAAAACTAACAGAGAGAAACATTGTCCTAGTGGAAGCTTGTTCTGCTATATATGTACTTTCTTCCACATGTATGCTGTTACCTGAGTCTTCGATAAACTAGTGAAATTGCTTCGTCCTTCCCCAAATAAATGTACCAACGATCACAATGGACTAGACTTTGCATATCAATTTCACTGTAGCAAATGAAGGACATTTCCCACGACCCCCTTACTGGTGCTATATTTCTTTCAGCTGTGACAACGTGAATTTTACAGAGTTTCGTTAACGCTCGTTGCTTGAGGACAAGCCCGTTAGCTAACCATCACAGAGAAGTGTGTTACTTGGTAGCAAATATTAACGCAGCGTGATACTTGACAGTAAAAATGACTAAGTAATAACGTTGCGACCTGCTGCTGGTGATGGCTATTGATTTGGTTATGATACTTGGTGATAATGCAACGTATTTTCCAGCCAGGATTATGCTGATTATATCATGGTGGCGTCCGTACTGCCTAGGTTATATTGACATCCTGCTTGCCAAGGTTGAACGTATTACAGTAGTACCTTTCCTGTCTGAGGTATGCTGACTATATCACAGTGTCTGTCATACCTGGATTATGGAATATGCTGACACCATCACAAGGGACGTTCTTACTGTTTGGGTTATAGAATATGCTGACACCATCACAAGGGACGTTCTTACTGTTTGGGTTATGGAATATGCTGACACCATCACAGGGGCGTTCTTACTGTTTGGGTTATGGAACATGCTGACACCATCACAGGGGCGTTCTTACTGTTTGGGTTATAGAATATGCTGACACCATCACAAGGAACGTTCTTACTGTTTGGGTTATAGAATATGCTGACACCATCACAAGAGACGTTCTTACTGTTTGGGTTATGGAATATGCTGACACCATCACAAGGGACGTTCTTACTGTTTGGGTTATAGAATATGCTGACACCATCACAAGGGACGTTCTTACTGTTTGGGTTATAGAATATGCTGACACCATCACAAGGGACGTTCTTGCTGTTTGGATTATAGAATATGCTGACACCATCACAAGGGACGTTCTTACTGTTTGGGTTATAGAATATGCTGACACCATCACAAGGGACGTTCTTACTGTTTGGGTTATAGAATATGCTGACACCATCACAAGGGACGTTCTTGCTGTTTGGGTTGTGTGTTATATGCAAACTCTCTCACAATATAAGCGAGAAGTAATACCACAAACGCAGTTGCCTCAAACATCTCAACTTCAGACTAACCGTGTCCTTAACAACAATATATATGTAAATGACAGTGTGAATGTACTGAATAACCTGACTGTTACACCTACAACATAAAAGCCTCAACACCGTGGCACATTTCGCAGGCTTTTATGCAGTCGGCGTTTCGCCATAAGTCTACACAGAGCGAGACGTTGCCCCAGTAACAGCTAGTACTGAAACGAGTATCTTTTCTCCATTCTATACGACGACGTTTCGGCTCGCCCTGGATTATTTCGAAGTGACTTTTTTCTCTCATTCTTTGCTTGATAATAATCGAAAAGTCGTCTAAAGATCACCCCCCCCAAAAAAAAAAAATCGATTAACCGTGAAATAATACAGATATTCTACACTTTACAAGGGAAAAATATCTCGCTTTCTCAACTTAAAAAAAGAAAAAAAAGTTAGTGTACAAGATAGCGTCGCCCACCTGAACAATTTATCGGTGGGAGACTGTCAGGACGCAGCTGTGTAGACGGCAATATCTTATGAATTTTTGATGGGTGCGGGGAAGGGAAGGGGTGTATAGATGGAGAGGGGGTCTGAAGAGGGGGTAAGGAAGGGGAGCAGGTGCTTGGAAGATCATGAGCAGCTTAAAGAATGATAATAATGATGGTGGGTTATTTACTAATGTGATGAATCAGGAGGGGTATAATGCGTATGTTTTGACTGGCGACACATCTTATTTTTGACTCCTGAAGCCTCCTGCGACTGTTGTGCCTGACCAAGCATCTTGCTTACGTCTTGACTGATGAATATATATATATATATATATATATATATATATATATATATATATATATATATATATATATATATATATATATATATATATATATATATATATATTCTTCTTCTCGTTTTTAGTAGATTTGTACATGAGAAGGGGTTACTAGCCCATTGCTCCCGGCATCTTAGTCGCCTCATACGACACGCATGGCTTACGGAGAAAAAGAGGATAAATAAGTATACAAGATATGATGTAGGGCGTAATGACAGTAGTTTGTTGGACTATGTATTGGTAGATAAAAGACTGTTGAGTAGACTTCAGGATGTACATGTTTATAGAGGGGCCACAGATATATCAGATCACTTTTTAGTTATAGCTACAGTGGGAGTAAAAGGTAGATGGGATACAAGGAAAATAGAATCAGTAAGTAAAAGAGAGGTGAAGGTTTATAAACTAAAAGAGGAGGCAGTTAGGGTAAGATATAAACAACTATTGGAGGATAGATGGGCTAGTGAGAGTGTAGGCAATGGGGTCGAAAATGTATGGGGTAGATTTAAAAATGTAGTGTTAGAGTGTTCAGCAGAAGTTTGTGGTTACAGGCGAGTGGGTGCGGGAGGGAAGAGGAGCGATTGGTGGAATGATGATGTAAAGAGAGTAGTAAGGGAGAAAAAGTTAGCATATGAGAGGTTTTTACAAAGTAGAAGTGATGCAAGGAGGGAAGAGTATATGGAGAGAAAAAGAGAGGTTAAAAGAGTGGTGAAGCAATGTAAAAGAGAGCAGATGAGAGAGTGGGTGAGATGTTATCTGCAAATTTTGTTGAAAATAAAAAAAAGTTTTGGAATGAGATTAATAAGTTGAGGAAGCCTAGAGAACAAATGGATTTGACAGTTAAAAATAGGAGAGGAGAGTTATTAAATGGAGAGTTAGAGGTATCGGGAAGATGGAGAGAATATTTTGAGGATTTGTTAAATGTTGATGAAGACAGGAAGCTGTGATTTCGTGTGTAGGGCAAGGAGGAATAACATCTTGTAGGAGTGTGGAAGAGCCAGTTGTGGGTGTAGGGAAGTTCGTGAGGCAGTGGGTAGAATGAAAGGGGGTAAGGCAGCTGGGATTGATGGGATAAAGATAGAAATCTTAAAAGCAGGTGGGGATATAATTTTGGAGTGGTTGGTGCTATTATTTAATAAATGTATGGAAGAGGGTAAGGTACCTAGGGATTGGCAGAGAGCGTGTATTGTTCCTTTGTATAAAGGCAAAGGGGACAAAAAAGAGTGCAAAAATTATAGGGGAATAAGTCTGTTGAGTGTACCTGGTAAAGTGTATGGTAGAGTTATTATTGAAAGAATTAAGAGTAAAACAGAAAGCAGGATAGCAGATGAACAAGGGGCTTTAGGAAAGGTAGGGGTGTGTAGACCAAGTGTTTACAGTGAAACATATAGGTGAACAGTATTTGGATAAGGGTAAAGATGTTTTTGTGGCATTTATGGATTTGGAAAAGGCGTATGATAGGGTAGATAGGGGGCAATGTGGCAGATGTTGCAGGTGTATGGAATAGGAGGAAGGTTACTGAAAGCAGTGAAGAGTTTTTATGAGGATAGTGAGGCTCAGGTTAGAGTGTGTAGGAGGGAAGGGGACTATTTCCCAGTAAAAGTGGGCCTTAGACAAGGATGTGTGATGTCACCGTGGTTGTTCAATATATTTATAGATGGGGTTGTAAGAGAAGTGAATGTGAGGGTCTTGGCAAGAGGTGTTGGGCTAAAAGATAAAGAAGCAAATACAAAGTGGGAGTTGTCACAGTTGCTTTTGCTGATGACACTATGCTTTTGGGAGATTCTGAAGAGAAGTTGCAGAGGTTGGTGGATGAATTTGGTAGGGTGTGTAAAAGAAGAAAATTGAAAGTGAATATAGGAAAGAGTAAGGTGATGAGGATAACAAAAAGAATAGGTGACGAAAGATTGGATATCAGATTGGAGGAGAGAGTATGGAGGAGGTGAATGTATTCAGATATTTGGGAGTGGACATGTCGGCGGATGGGTCTATGAAGGATGAGGTGAATCATAGAATTGATGAGGGAAAAGGGTGAGTGGAGCACTTCGGAGTCTGTGGAGACAAAGAACCTTGTCCATGGAAGTAAAGAGGGAATGTATGAGAGTATAGTTATACCAACGCTCTTATATGGGTGTGAAGCATGGGTGATGAATGTTGCAACGAGGAGAAGGCTGGAGGCAGTGGAGATGTCATGTCTGAGGTCAATGTGTGGTGTGAATATAATGCAGAGAATTCGGAGTTTGGAAATTAGGAGGAGGTGCGGGATTACCAAAACGATTGTCCAGAGAGCTGAGGAGGGGTTGTTGAGGTGGTTTGGACATGTAGAGAGAATGGAACGAGACAGAGTGACTTCGAGAGTGTATAAATCTGTAGTGGAGGGAAAGCGGGGTTGGGGTCGGCCTAGGAAAGGTTGGAGGGAGGGGGTAAAGGAAGTTTTGTGTGCGAGGGGCTTGGACTTCCAGCAAGCATGTGTGAGCGTATTTGATAGGAGTGAATGGAGGCATATGGTTTTTAATACTTGACGTGCTGTTGGAGTGTGAGCAAAGTAACATTTATGAAGGGATTCAGGGAAACCGGCAGGCCGGACTTGAGTTCTGGAGATGGGAAGTACAGTGCCGGCACTCTGTTGCAGTTTTATAACTGTAGTGTAAAGCACCCTTCTGGCAAGACAGTGATGGAGTGAATGATGATGAAAGTTTTTCTTTTTCGGGCCACCCTGCCTTGGTGGGAATCGGCCGATGTGTTAATAAAATAAAATATATATATATATATATAATCAATATGGAAGTTGGTCTTTTTATAGGACATTAAGCTCTTCTTAGTAAAGTTACGCCAGTGAAATATGTGAATGATATCTCAGAATTTTCCTCGTGAAGAACGACCAAGTAACATTTAATCAGCCATTGCTTTTCCTCCATGATATCCCCTCGAGGGACGTTCTTTGATGCTCCTCATCTAAAGAATTGTACCCGTGGTTTCTTTCCTGGGAGTGTACGTGAATGCCTTCCAATTCCCACAGGCACCATGTGAACCCTTCTCGTTTAGGAATTCCCTCCCTTATGAATGTAATAATTTACTTCCATCATTCTGACCCACTGTTGTTGACTCGTGGAAAATTTAGACTACGTTTCGGTCAGTCCAGGTCTTCTATCAAGTGAGAGACGAAGATACAAGGCAGGTTAGGTGAAGAGGAGGAGAGAGAGAACCGGTTTCACCAGGTGATTTTTCAATACATATTCGCAAAACAATCAACATTTAATACGTGATCATTTTACAACAGTAATAATAATAATGACACACAGAAACTCACCACTTATACATGAGACGAGAGTCAACACGAGAGGCGCACGCACAAATAATAATAATAATAATAATTATAATTTTAATAATAAAAGTAATAATAACAACAGTAACAACAGCAATAACACTCGTCCAGCACTCGTCTGTTGGAGGAGTGTTGGAGTGTTGGGGAAACTGGTAAATGAAACTGGGGTAGCGAAGTCCGTAGAGTGGTTTTCCCAAAGTTAGGCTTGAGTTACTTAATTTCAAAGACCAGCTTTATCTAACGTATAACACTACCTCCCGAGAATGCGACCCACAACAGGCGGCTAATACCCAGGTACCTACTTACTGCTATGTAAACATGGACAGCAATACGTGTAGGGAAACATGACCAACATATCCAACCACGGAGTCTCGGTGATTGAGACGAGTGTGTTGTCAATGGAGCCACGGTTGAACCTTGCAGTCAAGGCTGAGTAGTCAAGTATGAGCCCTTGTTATCTAAGTAGAGAAGGTTGAACTCTGGTGGTAAATATTCACTTCTGATCATCAATGATGAACCCTGGAAGCCAAGGTTTACCTCTGGCTGTCATGGTTCAGCCCTGGAACCTAAGGTCAAGCTTTCGTATTTTTATGTAAAACGTTTTAAAACATTAAGATTGAGCTATCTACTATAATAATAATAATTACTATTATTATTATTATTATTATTATTATTATTATTATTATTGATTTGATAGGGAAGCACTAAGTCTGTAAGGGTCATACAATGACTGTAGAATGAAAACTAGTCAGGATTTATCCAAGGGGAAGACTGCTCCAGCACCAAGGCATCCCCTTGAAGAGATTATTTATGTACAGACACACGAGCAGCTGTGGTACATAAATATGTAGAATTTTAGGAGTGTATCTCTCAGAACCTAATTGCATGCAGGCTACCTAACTAACTAGCTAGCTGTACGGTAGAAGCAGTTTCCATGGTACAATCATGTATTATGCATCATATATATATATATATATATATATATATATATATATATATATATATATATATATATATATATATATATATATATATATATATGTACAGCACCTGGGTATCTATATTTTATAAACGTTTCGCCAGCCAGTGACTTTATCAATACAATACTGGGTCATAAACGGAAGTCTGTGAAAAATGAGGTTATGAGTCCCACATTCAGAACACAGTAATGAATGTCTCCGCCGAGGTGTCCAGCTCTGCTGTGTTAATGGCTCTCAAGCACAGGCCGCAAGATGGGTGTTTATATACTGCAGTCAGGTGATGTTGGCGGAATGTCTATCAAACAAAAAATAATACCCAGGGTATTCCAAATGTTTTTAGTTCAATAAGGAGTCGGTAATGTATACCACTGATGTAATGATTCTGTTAGTTAATATTCCTCTTCTTTTAAATGCATACTTTTTCATCGGGAGGACTTCTTAATAATCAAATAAGCGGGTAAGAAAACTTCGCAGAAAGTAACGAGACTTATGATTAACTCTGGAAGGGAAGAGAGGAACTCGATTGCTTTTTTTCTTTCAAAAGTATTAAGACGATTTGAGTTACATTAACACTGAAGGAATCTCCCAGGTGAGACATATGCAACACACACACACACACACACACACACACACACACACACACACACATGTCAAGTCCTGTGTCACAAACCTTCTGGAGTTCTATGACAAGGTAAAAGAGGTAAGACACGAGAGAGAGAGGGGTGGGTTGATTGCATTTTCTTGGACTGCAGGAAGGCCTTCGACACAGTTCCTCACAAGAGATTATTGCAGAAGCTGGAAGATCAGGCGTGTATAACAGGAAGGGCACTGCAATGGATCAGAGAATACCTGACAGGGAGGCAACAACGGGTCATGGTTCGTGACGAAGTATCACAGTGGGCGCCTGTGACGAGCGGGGTCCCACAGGGGTCAGTCCTAGGACCTGTGTTATTCTTGGTGTATGTGAACGACATGACGGACGGGGTAGACTCAGAAGTGTCTCTGTTCGCAGATGATGTGAAGTTAATGAGGAGAATTAAAACAGATGAAGATCAGGCAGGACTTCAAAGAGATCTGGACAGGCTGGACACCTGGTCCAGCAACTGGTTTCTCGAATTTAACCCCTCCAAATGCAAAGTCATGAAGAGTGGGGAAGGGCAAAGAAGACCGCAGACAGAGTATAGGTTAGGTGGCCAAAGACTGCAAACGTCGCTCAAGGAGAAAGATCTTGGGGTGAGTATAACACCAAGCACGTCTCCAGAAGCACACATCAACCAGATAACTGCTGCAGCATACGGGCGACTGGCAAACCTGATAACAGCGTTCCCATACCTTAGTAAGGAATCGTTCAAGACACTGTACACCGTGTACGTCAGACCCATACTAGAGTATGCGGCACCAGTTTGTAACCCATACCTGGTCAAGCACGTCAAAAAATTATAGAAAGTGCAAAGGTTTGCGACAAGGTTAGTTTCAGAGAGCTAAGGGGAATGTTCTACGATGAAAGGTTAAGGGAAATCGGCCTTACAACACTAGAGGACAGGAGGGTTAGGGAAGGCATGATAACGACATACAAAATACTGCGGGGAATAGACAAGGTGGATAGAGACAGGATGTTCCAGAGAGGGGACACAGAAACAAGGGGTCACAATTGGAAGTTGAAGACTCAGATGAGTCAAAGCGATGTTAGGAAGTATTTTTTCAACCATAGAGTAGTTAGGAAGTGGAATAGTGTAGCAAGTGATGTAGTGGAGGCAGGAACCATACATAGCTTTAAGACGAGGTATGATAAACCTCATGGAGCAGGGAGAGAGGGGACCCAGTAGCGATTAGTGAAGAGGCGGGGCCAGGAGCTAAGTATCGACCCCTGCAACCACAATTAGGTGAGTACAATTAGGTGAGTACACACACACACACACACACACACACACACACACACACACACACACACACCGTTCCAAAGAAGAGGAAAAATTTCTTTCGTGAACTCTCTATAACAGACAATTTAACAAAATCTTAATTCGTTCTCTCACACAAGCAGCACAGATATCAAAGTTCATAAAATTACTGCTGATACTTGTGAGGAAATTGGCAAGAGTCTGAAGGCAATAATTCTCCTAATTGGCAGCGATCACCTTGGGGGAAGCCATAAGGGAGGGAGAGGGAGGGAGAGGGAGGGAGAGGGAGGGAGGGATTAGAGAGGGAGGGAGGGAGAGGAGGGCAGAGGAAGGATCTTAAGAGGAAGGCAAGTTAGGGAGAATCATTAGAGGAAACTTTTAAGCTACATTGTTTCATTTAATTGCGTATATATATATATATATATATATATATATATATATATATATATATATATATATATATATATATATATATATATATATATATATATATATATATATATATTACCTCTTCTTAAAGCTATGTATTGATCCTGCCTCTACCATTCCATATTCCTGGTCGTTTCCCTTCTTGACTTCTCTAATAATAACATCCCAGTGAGTCATCTGTGTTTTCAATTTCCAGCTGTACTTTTGTGTTCCTCTTCCCCGTCTTTCAAACAATCTGTCCCTGTCCACCCTATCAAGTCTTCTCAGTATTTTGTAAGTTAGTATCAAATCACCCTTAGTCCTACTTCCATCTAATGTCATCAGTTCGAGTTAACCTCTGCTCATGGGCCAGGCCCCCTTAGTTCCGTTACTAGTCTCGTTGCAAGCCAGGTGTACTTTCTCCAATTTCTTGACATGCTTGACCAGGTGTGCATAGTCCAATATCGGCCTATCGTATACGGTGTCATGAATGACTCCTTTGATTTCTGAAAACTAGTCTTAATTTGATAGACGAGCATTTACTGCACCAGTTATTCAGTTGATGTGCGCCTCAGGTGATATGCTTGTTGCAATAATTTCCTCACTGTCTGGTTCCTTGAGGGAAGTTTGCAGCCTTTGCCCCCGATTGTGTACTCCGTCTGCAGTCTTCTTTGTCCTTTCCCAAATTTCATAACTTTGCACTTACTAGGGTTAAACTTCAACATCCACTTGTGAGACTAGACTTGCAGCCTGTGAAGACCATTTGTAGTATTTCCTGTCCCACGTCTGCTTGTGTTGTCCTCATTAATTTCAAATCATCTGCGAACAGGGACACCTCTGGGTCTACCCCTTCCGTCATGTAATTCACGTATACAATAGCACTGATCCAAGCACCGATCCTTGTGGAACCCCACTCGTCAAATCCACCCATTCCGACACTTCTTCTCAAACAGTTACTCGTTGTTTCCTTCCTGTTAGTAAGGCATATCCTGTTAGATATGCCTTACTTAGATATGCAGTACTGTGGCAAAAGCCTTTCAACAGTCCAAAAAACTGCCTTCTTACCATCTCTCCCTCCTGTTACCTTGTCGGTGACCTCCAGTAGGTTTATCACATAGGATTTATCATCTCCAACATCGTACTTGTTGTGTGTGTGTGTGTCTGTGTATGTGCGTGTGTCCGTGTATGTGTGTGTGTCCGTGTATGTGTGTGTCTGTGTCATACTGATGGTACAAGTGTAACCATAACACCTCAACTTATGTACGTTTTCCAGTATTAACTTGCTGATATATACGTTCATGCTTGTAAAAAAATATTCACATGTACACACTCTGACACGTAAACTCACGTGCACTCAGACTGACACGTGCACTCTGACACGTGCACTCAGACTGACACGTGCACTCAGACTGACACGTGCACTCAGACTGACACGTGCACTCAGACTGACACGTGCACTCAGACTGACACGTGCACTCAGACTGACACGTACACTCTGACACGTGCACTCAGACTGACACGTGCACACAGACTGACACGTACACTCTGACACGTGCACTCAGACTGACACGGGTTCACATATTATCACAATATAAATTTACATCTTCCACCGATGCATAAATTCACACCTCACTGCCCTGACGCATCTATTTAAATGTAAACAGAATCTGAACCTCCCTCACCGCGTCAGGAAACAGGTCAAGTGTATCCTGACGCGGGTTTTAGTCAGATGATGACCCGCCGTTGAAGCTTTTGGTCATCTGAGGGAGGCCTTCCGCTGGCTTACCGGTCCACCCCTTTAAAAATTAGGGTCATAATTCACGTCATCACCTCGCCTCGCCTCTTATCAAATATCACAATCGTCTTACCTGTCCTCTTAGTTATCTTCCCTATCCTCTTTATCTTTCTTTGCTTCGTTAACGAACAGATTAACAGACCGAGGATCGAGCCTCTAACAGTGCTTGTTCTCACAGACTCGAACCACCATGCTAAAACAAGATTCCCAACACCAGCTATATAAATTATAGAAGAGTAATATATTCGGTGGAGCTTTGGTATATAACACAAATTTCCTCTATGATAATTGCATCTTTATCGTCTTTTGTGGTGGGGAAAAAAATATAGAAAATGAAGGATGAGATAGAGAAAAATCTTTTATAAAACAGAAATATCAGAGATTAATTAGGAAAAAATTTTCAGGAAAAAATTAGAATAATCTTTTGGATAAAAATAGAGTAAATCAGAGATATGAGAGGAAGATTAGGGATAAACAGTGACAATTGGATGTGAAATAGAAAAAATCAGGGATTCAATCTGGGATAAAAATAAAGAAAATTTTAATAAAATTTGAGAAAAACTGAGATAAAATTTGAGAAAATTAGAGACAAAATAGAAAAAATTAGTGATAGAGAATATCACGCATAAAATATAGAAAATTGAGGATAAAGGAAAAATCATGGATGAGAAAATAAGAAAATATTTGAGATAATCAATGATAAAAGGAGAAAATCGGTGTTAAATCAGAGATGAAATAAAAAAAATAAAGAATAAAGCAAGAAAAATCAGAGATACAAGAGAACATCTTGGATAAAAATAAAAAAAAATATGTGGAATACAGAAAAAAAAAATAAGGAATATAATAAAGAAAATCGATGATTAGAGAAAATTAGGGATGAAATATTTAAAATATATATATATATCTCAGGGATATTAAGAACTTATCAGGATATTTGGAGAGGTGAGCATGACTCTGTAGTATTTTGCTGCTGCTGCTGCTGCTGCTGCTGCTGCTGCTGCTGCTGCTGCTTTCTGCTGCAGCGAGAGAGAGATGCACCACGAGGACCACTTTAAGAATCTGGAGAAACTTTAAACACTTCCCAGTGTGTCTCTCGCCTTACTAAACCAACTTATCTTTTCCTCCCACAAAAACACTTTGTCTCCTCGATGCGTAAATTAAAAAAAAGTGCGATTTGCAAGTAAAATCCGTCATTCACCGTCTGAGGTGATTCTCCATCTTCCCGCTTAATGAACTGCCAGGGTAAATAACCCCATTAATTTATGGTATCAAATGTACATCTACGTGGATCGTAGGTTTGTTTTTTTAAGACAAAGTCTTCCAGATCAACGACTGTATGCAGCTCCTACCACCCAGGAGCAAGACGTAATTGATACGTCACAGAAACGTTGGAATGCGTTTTAATAAACCTCTGAGAGAGAGAGAGAGAGCTTGGTCTCTCCCACTTATTATAAATTCTCCTTTCGTCTTCCTCAATCGCCTTTTCAGCTACTAAGACAACGTGATATTATACACAACAAGAAGAGGATTGAAGGATAATTTCGGGTGGAACCCGAAATTCTCTTTCGTGTTGTTATTATGCAATAACGATAAAAGAGGACTAGCAGGGCATGTGTACCACTCGGGTATCTTTATTGACGAAATGTTTCGCTTGCTTCTTCCCCGTTGTCTCTCTCTCTATCTTATATATATATATATATATATATATATATATATATATATATATATATATAAATACAAACACTGGTCTCTGGCCGAAGGAGACTCGAACCTACGAACCTTGTAACAAGGTACGCAGTGCTTAACCACGTACCTTGTTACAAGGTTCGTAGGTTCGAGTCTCCTTCGGCCAGAATCAGTGTTTGTGAATATTTCGCCTGTTCTTGCGAATTCCTAGCATATATATATATATATATATATATATATATATATATATATATATATATATATATATATATATATATATATATATATATATATATATATATATATATATATATATATATATATATATATATATATATATATATATATATATATATATATGTCGTGCCTAATAGATAAAACTGATCAATTAGCAAGAACTCGTTTAAAATTAAGTCCTTTCTAAAATTTTATCTTATAAGTTTAACGATATATTTTTTTCATTTATGTTAATGTAAAAAATTATAATTTTGTTCCAAGAGAAACTTTGAAAACTTACCTAACCTTATTATAACAAGCGCAATTTAATTTAGCCTAACCCAAGTAAATATATTTTAGATACGTTTACAATAATTTAATAATAAACAAACACAATGAAATATTTTTTTTCGTTAGGTTCAGAATGATTTTTTGCGAAATTATTGCATACACAAATTTTCACTTTTCTTATATGGCAAGAAGAGCGTTGCTATTTAAGCCAAAATCGCAAGTTTTACCTAATCGGCACGACATATATATATACATGAGGGTCCCCAATAAAGTTCTAGAGGTGGTACCTCCCTATATATATATATATATATATATATATATATATATATATATATATATATATATATATATATATATATATATATATATATATATATATATATATATATATATATATATATATATATATATATATATATATATATATATATATATATATATATATATATATATATATATATACATATATATACAAGGTGCCTTACTATGCCAAGACTCACTTCCTGAGGTGCGCACCCTCTTTTGACAACCCAACACTTGACGAGTATGACGCACACCTGAGATCAACCTTTAAGAAGGCACTGAATCTGTCACTAGAGGATCGGCAATGGGATCAAGCAACCCTCCCAGTGCGACTGGGAGGTATAGCGGTGCTCAAAGCAACTCAGGTAGCTTTACCTGCATTTCTGTCTTCGTGTTTGGCCTCCTGTGGATTAGTCAAAACGATTGTCCCCGAACGCTTGAGAGGTGTGGTGGGAGCTCACGACCCCAGGTTCACTGAAGCAGTTATGCCGTGGGACATCCTTGCAGACTCCTCCAGTAGACCAGCTCCTCCCAAAGAGCACAAACAATCCCACTGGGACAAACCGATAATGGAAAAAATCGCTAACACAATGCTCACCAACGCTTCAGGAAAGGACAAAGCTCGTCTCCTAGCGGTGAAGGCACAACACTCAGGAGATTTCCTTCTAGCCGTTCCCAATTCCTCCCTGGGCACTCGACTCGACCCACAGGCCAGTCGGATTAGTGTTGCTCTTCGCCTAGCCGCCCCCATACTCACCGAACATAGGTGTATTTGCGGCAGGGCGACGACTGATCAATTCGGACTTCATGGTCTCGTGTGTCACACATCAGAAGGGAAGTATGCTTGACATGAAGAGGTCAATGACATCATAAAGAGAAGCCTCGCCACAGCCCGTTGTCCAGCTCAACGGAAACCCCAAAGCGTCCTGATGGAGCCACTATGCTATCCTGGAAGGATGGTAAGCAGATTGCCTGGGACTACACCTGTGCTCCCACAATGGCAGACACCTACTTGCCATACTCCGTAGCTGAAGGGGATGGAACTGCCAGCCACAGGGAGACCCAGAAGACCCGCAAATATAGAGGCCTTCTTCCCCATTGCTATAATTTCATCCCAATAGGGTGGGAGACCCTTGGAGCATGGGGCAAGTGTGCTCTAAAGTTCCTTGAAGAGCTGGGTGAAAAACTCATCATAGAAACCAAAGACCATAGGGCGGCCAGCTTCTTCTTTCAGAGACTCAGTGTTGTGATCCATAGGGAAAATGCCTGCAGCATTCGGGGCACGCAGCCCACCGCCGGGGAGCTGGAAGAAGCATTCGAGTTGCAGCTCTGAGTTGTTATCTATGTTGTTCTACTCCCTACTGTATTTTTGTCAATGAATTTTGCATATATATATATATATATATATATATATATATATATATATATATATATATATATATATATATATATATATATATACATATATACATATACATATATATATATATATATACATATATTTATACATATATATATATATATATATATATATATATATATATATATATATATATATATATATATATATATATATATGTCGTGCCGATTAGGTAAAACTGGTCAATTAGCAAGAACTCATCTAAAATTAAGTCCTTTCTAAAATTTTCTCTTATACGTTTAAAGATATTTTTTTTTAATTTATGTTAATGTAAGAATTTATAATTTTGTACCAAGAGAAACTTTGAAAACCTACCTAACCTTATTACAACAAGCGCAATTTAATTTAGCCTAACCCAACTAAATATATTTTAGATACGTTAACATTAATTTAATAATAAACAAACACAATGAAATATATTTTTTTCGTTATGTTCAGAATGATTTTGGCGAAATTATTGCATACAGAAATTTTCACTTGTCTTATATGGCAAGGTGAGCGTTGCTATTTAAGCCAAAATATCAAGTTTTACCTAATCGGCACGACATATATATATATATATATATATATATATATATATATATATATATATATATATATATATATATATATATATATATATATATATATATATATATATATATATATATAATGAGTATAAAACGTGTAAAACGCCCACACGGGACGCGCCAGCGTTTAGTAAAACATAAACACTTACAAAAAAAAACAGGGTCTCCCTTGCATTTTCATATAACATACGCGTGCTTATGTCTCAGTAAAATGCAAATTTCGTGGTACTAAATACACGAGATTGCCCGAAATCTGCAAATGCAGCGCCTATCTTTTTTGCCATTTTTATCAGCGAGGAAGTTTGAAGATTCAAATTAAGATTCGGCCCTTACAATTAAATACAGATTTTTATCAGCCCACCGCTGCTAATTAAACGGTTTCTGAAATACACAAGCCACGGAATTTTTATTTTTTCCAGTTAGTATTAATTTTCAAATTTTCATTTATTTTTATGTTCTAATGAATTCCGCTGGCGATTACCGGCAATGGTTAATTTTATTTACATGATGGATGATCATGGGTTGTTGACGCAGTGGAGAAACTCGGTGGGCAGTGGTACACACAGTGGGTAGACGCACTTTACATAGTGGACAAATATTCGTATTTATTTACAAAGTGGACTAAAAATAGCAGTCAGTTATTTTCATTGTGGAAGAACATTGTAAATTATTTACAGAGTGGATGAGCATAGTAGCTAATTTGTGTGTGAATATTATACAATATGACGAAAAATTAGACGCAAGTGCAACATCTGGGTATTTTTAGCTAGTAGACGTTTCGGCACCCAGTGGCTTTATCAATACAAGGACATAATGTGAAGACTGTAGAAGTATGTACAAAAGATGAGGTAATCAGTCCCTCAGCCTACGAATATTCGATGAGCACCGAAGTCTTGAAGAATCTGAAACACAGACAGGAAGATTGAACGCTTATACTGGCATCAGATAGTGTAGCAGACGTAGGCCTGGTCACTGGTAGGTGGGAATTCCCCCACAGAAAGTAGGTCCCACGCAAGGGATGGGCCAGTAGTAGGCAAATAGGTTGTAGAGATTTCTTCTATACTCAACAGTCTTTACATTATGTGCTTGTATTGTACTGATAAAGCCACTGGTTGGCGAAACGTCTACAATTTTAAGATACCCAGATGTTGCAGACGTGATTAATTTTTTATAGTGATAAGTTATTGAGAAGGTGGAATGCACATAGTAGTTACTTATTTGCATACTGAATAAATATACCAGTCAATTTTTACATATTCAACAAATATAGCAGTAAATTATTTCATGGTGGAATGAGCTAGAAGTTACTAATTTACAAGACGATTGAACATAGCAGTCAATTATTTCCCAGAAAGAAGAACACAGCGGTTAATTATTTACGTGTATAGTGAATATAGCACTGAATTATTTACAAGGCGGATGACGATAACAGTTAATTTACGTGGTGGTGAAGATAACAGTCAATTATTATCATTGTGGGTGAAAATAGCGGTCAGTTTTTTACAAGACTAATGAACACAAGACAGTTTGTTACGTTGTGTATTAACGCAGCAATCAGTTATTTACCATAAGAATATAACAGACAATTATTTTAAATAACAGAAAGGCACAATACCGTGACTGGAACAATACACAAATAACCCGCACATAAAAGAGAGGAGCTTACGACGACGTTTCGGTCCTATTTGGACAATTTACTTGTAAATGGTCGAATGATTGTCAATAATATCTTTCGTTTATGCTAACACACCAAGTTTATATATATACATACCCACACAGTACCATATAAACACTCGATACCATATATACTAAGGCATATTTTTAACACCTTACAAGCACTCCGTATATCTCCGAATAGAAACACCTCTAAGACGTATTGCAACACCTATTAAACACTTCAAAACGTACATATAAACACAGTACCAACACGTGTTGCAACACGTTTCGAACACGCCGTTACGCACCGTATAAGAACACTGGAAAAATAAACACATATGCGGTATAATGCGATCCTTTATTGACAGCGTTTCGCCCACACAGTGGGCTTATCAAGTCACAAATCTGTTTGACTTAATCAAGTCCACTGTGTGGGCGAAACATAGTCAATAAAAGATCGCATTGTACTGCATATGTGTTTATTTTTTTCATCGTGAAGGTATTTTATACCATTTATCTCCATAAAAACACTCTAAAGACGTTTAAACATCTAACCAACACATCTCGCGCACTACGCAAGCACATTACCAGGACGTGTCTAAGCACACCCTTGCAGAGCACCGTGTGACGAATTAGACACATGTGAAACATCTGGGTATCTTTACCCGTAGACGTTTCGCCAACCAGTGGCTTTATCAATACAACACAGGGACAGTGTGAAGAAATATATACAAAAGACGAGACACATGTGTCTAATTCCTCAGAACTCCGTGTCTACACCCACTGCGATAATACAATGTTAGTCACGGAAGAACTCCGTGTCTCCCGATTCCGTGTCAATATAGTAATTTTTCTTCTTTTTTTGGGGGGGTGAGGCAACACATTTGAAAAGCTCTTCTTTCCCGACTTGTAAGTAGAAAAATGGAAACTTGTTAAATGATTTGCACTCTTGGTAGCTTCAAAAAGAGATTGGACAAATATATGTGAGTGAGAAGTTTGATTAGTACCTGAGGTATGTAGCTTAATGGTTCAGAGAACCGACAAATTGAGGAAACGTTTCGCCACAGAGTGGCTTCATCAGTCCATACAAAGGAGAATGGTGAAGAACAGGAGGAGTTTGAGGTAATCAGTCCTTCAGCCTTGAGTCGATGTAGTCAGTCCATCAATCTTGAAAAGAATACAGTATATGTGCGAAGAAGTGACTTATGTACTGTAGGCAGGAGAGGTGCAGCAGTCGTAGGTGGTGTCACATTTGATCAATGTGGAAGTAGGTCGTGCCTAAAGGTTTAAGCAAGTGAATAATCCCCTGTATTAAGATCCCAGGATGTTACTGTGTCTGACAGGAATGTAAACGAATGGTTCAGAGAACCGACAAGTTGATAAACTAGACGCATGTGCAATACTTGGGTATCTTTAATGAGGAAACGTTTCTCCACACAGTGGCTTCATGAGGGACTGATTACCTCAAAACTCCTGTTCTCCACCATCCTCCTTTGTATGGACTGATGAAGCCACTGTGTGGCGAAACGTTTCATCGTTAAAGATACCCAGGTGTTGCACATGTGTCTAATTTATCATCAGTACTTGAGGTACTGGTAACTGGTAACTTTGGGAAAAGCTTGGTGAAGTGGGTGGGAGGGAATACAGCAGGCCAGTGTTCCTTCATTCTTATTATCTTATGGTACTCCTACTAGGGTTTCCATCCTCTTTCATGATCATTAGATGTAGCAACGTCTCCGTCTACAGTTGGCATTCACTTATATTCAGTGTATTTCTTAATATTTCCAAAATATGTAACGTTATAATGTGTGCCAGTGTTGACTTGTGGGTCATATCTTGCCTATCCTAAAAATGTGTATGACATCACCTCGTATAGGCTTCTCGTTGAGGCCCTTCCACGTCCTGACAACCTGAGGCTGGTGATTTATTTGCACACGTCTCAGAGGCTCGTTGGTGTCTTCCTTCTATGCCATCTGATCTCTGATTCCTCTCATGATAACAGTTTGTCCCTGTCTGTCCTATTCAGTATCGTTTAAGATGTTTTCACGCCTCCCATGGTCCTTCTGTTCTATAAGGTTGTGTGTCTGTATTCTCTCTCTCTCTCTCTCTCTCTCTCTCTCTCTCTCTCTCTCTCTCTCTCTCTCTCTCTCTTCTCTCTCTCTCTCTCTCTCTCTTCTCTCTCGCTTGTGTGTGTTTGGGAGCGCCGCCCCCTCAGCAAGGTACCGGAGGTAATGTATCGCCCTTATTACACTTGGCAGTATTCAGGTCAATAACAACAGAAGCGTGACAGCGCCCTCCCTCGGCTTCCTGGAGTAAGTGAATTGCCCTCACAAATTCTTCATGTTTCTTCCAAGATATCTTATTTATCGCGATAATTATAGCCTTGGTTCTTGCCTTCACAATTCAGACGAGGTAAATTATTGCTTGCAAGTCTTTTCCAGTATTTCATTGCCTAGTGTTATTAAACTTCCTGCAGCTCGATAGTAGAGAGCTCACAACCTAAGGCAACCAAGTTCGATTCCCAGGCAGAGTGAGACGTACTGGCAAGGTCACAATAACCTGCTGCCCCTATTGACCAAGCAGCAAGTAGGTACCTGGGAGTTTGTGGACAGTTGTGGGTGGGGATACACCTAGCACAACACCCAGTTGAGAGAGGATAAACGACTCTTAACTTGTGCATGATCTTAATAAAGAAAATACTGAGTTCCTTGTATCTGAATCCAACGGGAAAGTAACCCTTCAACCCAACAAGAGCAGCCATGTTTAGGTTCCTCCAGGACAACAATAGTCACTCTTATCCCTTTTCGCTAAACAATATAATATTTTGACTAAGTGGTATTATATTTTAAGTAATATCTCATTTTGACAAATATATTATTTTTACAAAAATATAATATTTTCACTAAACAAAATAGATTTATCACTTACATAATACTTCCACTAAAGTAATATAATTTTTCACTCACGTTTATATATTTACTAATCAATATAATACTTACATTAATATATAACATACTGATAAGCATGACACAACACAGCCTCCAACACTGCTGTACACACAACACAGCCTCCAACACTGCTGTACACACAACACAGCCTCCAACACTGCTGAACACACAACACAGCCTCCAACACTGCTCAACACACAACACAGCCTCCAACACTGCTGTACACACAACACAGCCTCCAACACTGCTCAACACACAACACAGCCTCCAACACTGCTCAACACAACACACAGCCTCCAACACTGCTCAACACACAACACAGCCTCCAACACTGCTCAACACAACACAGCCTCCAACACTGCTGTACACACAACACAGCCTCCAACACTGCTGTACACACAACACAGCCTCCAACACTGCTTCACACACAACACAGCCTCCAACACTGCTCAACACAAACACAGCCTCCAACACTGCTCAACACACAACACAGCCTCCAACACTGCTCAACACAAAACAGCTCCACATGCTCCCAACAACATCAACCTGCTGACACACAACACAGCCTCCAACACTGCTCAACACAACACAGCCTCCAACACTGCTGTACACACAACACAGCCTCCAACACTGCTGAACACACAACACAGCCTCCAACACTGCTCAACACAACAAAGCCTCCAACACTGCTGTACACACAACACAGCCTCCAACACTGCTGAACACACAACACAGCCTCCAACACTGCTCAACACACAACACAGCCTCCAACACTGCTCAACACACAACACAGCCTCCAACACTGCTCAACACAACACAGCCTCCAACACTAGCTCACACACAACACAGCCTCCAACACTGCTGTACACACAACACAGCCTCCAACAATGCTCAACACAACACAGCCTCCAACACTGCTCAACACAACACAGCCTCCAACACTGCTGTACACACAACACAGCCTCCAACACTGCTCAACACAACACAGCCTCCAACACTGCTCAACACAACACAGCCTCCAACACTGCTCAACACACAACACAGCCTCCAACACTGCTCAACACAACACAGCCTCCAACACTGCTCAACACAACACAGCCTCCAACACTGCTCAACACAACACAGCCTCCAACACTGCTCAACACAACACAGCCTCCAACACTGCTCAACACAACACAGCCTCCAACACTGCTCAACACAACACAGCCTCCAACACTGCTCAACACAACACAGCCTCCAACACTGCTCAACACAACACAGCCTCAACACTGCTCAACACAACACAGCCTCCAACACTGCTCAACACAACACAGCCTCCAACACTGCTCAACACAACACAGCCTCCAACACTGCTCAACACAACACAGCCTCAACACTGCTCAACACAACACAGCCTCCAACACTGCTCAAAACACAACACGCCTCCAACACTGCTCAACACAACACAGCCTCCAACACTGCTCAACTACAACACAGCTCAACACTGTACACACACAGCCTAACACTGCTCAACACAACACAGCCTCTAACACTGCTCAACACAACACAGCCTCCACACTGCTAACAACCAGCCTCACACTGCTCACACAAACAGCCTCAACACTGCTCAACAACACAGCCTCCAACACTGCTCAACACAACACAGCCTCACTGCTCAATACAACACGCTCTAACACTGCTCAACACAACACAGCCTAACACGGCTCACACAAACAGCCTCCAACACTGCTCACACACAACACCTGCACGCTCAACACTGCTCAACACAACACAGCCTCAACACTGCTCAACACAACACAGCTCTGCCAACACTGCTTCAACACAACACAGCCTCAAATGTCACACTTAATGGAAGTTGACACTGTTTAAGTAAAGCTCCCTACCTAGTCACACTTACAGCTATACTGTGAAATTCATGTGACCCCCTGGCTGAGTCACCACTGTGGTGGGTGTTGTGACCCCGCGCTGAGTCACCTTACTGTGGTGGTGTGTTTTGACCCGCGCTGAGTCACCTTACTGTGGAATGGTGGTGTTTGTGACCCCGCGCTGAGTCACCTTACTGTGGTGGTGGTGTTTGTGACCCCCTGCGCTGAGTCACCTTACTGTGGTGGTGGTGTTTGTGACCCCCTGCGCTGAGTCACCTTACTGTGGTGGTGGTGTTTGTGACCCCCTGCGCTGAGTCACCTTACTGTGGTGGTGGTGTTTGTGACCCCCTGCGCTGAGTCACCTTACTGTGGTGGTGGTGTTTGTGACCCCCGGCGCTGAGTCACCTTACTGTGGTGGTGGTGTTTGTGACCCCCGGCGCTGAGTCACCTTACTGTGGTGGTGGTGTTTGTGACCCCCTGCGCTGAGTCACCTTACTGTGGTGGTGGTGTTTGTGACCCCCGGCGCTGAGTCACCTTACTGTGGTGGTGGTGTTTGTGACCCCGGCGCTGAGTCACCTTACTTGTGGTGGTGGTGTTTGTGACCCCGGCGCTGAGTCACCTTACTGTGGTGGTGGTGTTTGTGACCTCCGGCGCTGAGTCACCTTACTGTGGTGGTGGTGGTGTTTGTGACCCCCGGCGCTGAGTCACCTTACTGATGGTGGTGGTGTTTGTGACCCCGGCGCTGAGTCACCTTACTGTGGTGGTGGTGGTGTTGTGACCCCGCGCTGAGTCACCTTACTGTGGTGGTGGTGTTTGTGACCCCGGCGCTGAGTCACCTTACTGTGGTGGTGGTGGTGTTTGTGACCCCCGGCGCTGAGTCACCTTACTGTGATGGTGGTGGTGTTTGTGACCCGCGCTGAGTCACCTTACTGTGTGGTGGTGGTGTTTGTGACCCCGGCGCTGAGTCACCTTACTGTGTGGTGGTGGTGTTTGTGACCCCGGCGCTGAGTCACCTTACTGTGTGGTGGTGGTGTTTGTGACCCCGGCGCTGAGTCACCTTACTGTGTGGTGGTGGTGTTTGTGACCCCGGCGCTGAGTCACCTTACTGTGGTGGTGGTGGTGTTTGTGACCCCGGCGCTGAGTCACCTTACTGTGTGGTGGTGGTGTTTGTGACCCCGGCGCTGAGTCACCTTACTGTGTGGTGGTGGTGTTTGTGACCCCGGCGCTGAGTCACCTTACTGTGTGGTGGTGGTGTTTGTGACCCCGGCGCTGAGTCACCTTACTGTGATGGTGGTGGTGTTTGTGACCCCCGGCGCTGAGTCACCTTACTGTGATGGTGGTGGTGTTTGTGACCCCCGGCGCTGAGTCACCTTACTGTGGTGGTGGTGGTGTTTGTGACCCCCGGCGCTGAGTCACCTTACTGTGATGGTGGTGGTGTTTGTGACCCCCGGCGCTGAGTCACCTTACTGTGGTGGTGGTGGTGTTTGTGAACCCCGGCGCTGAGTCACCTTACTGTGGTGGTGGTGGTGTTTGTGACCCCCGGCGCTGAGTCACCTTACTGTGGTGGTAGTGGTGTTTGTGACCCCCGGCGCTGAGTCACCTTACTGTGGTGGTGGTGGTGTTTGTGACCCCCGGCGCTGAGTCACCTTACTGTGATGGTGGTGGTGTTTGTGACCCCCGGCGCAGAGTCACCTTACTGTGATGGTGGTAGTGTTTGTGACCCCCGGCGCTGAGTCACCTTACTGTGATGGTGGTGGTGTTTGGAACACACGACAGTGAGTCACCACACGACAGTGAGTCACCACACGACAGTGAGTCACTGTCAGGTACTGCCCGAGTACCTGACTGGAAAAAAACTAATCTCTCTTCGCAAAAAAAAACAAAAACAGGAGGAGATTATCCCCTTTCGACAAAATTTGGCTGTTACCTCAGTTGATTATCTCATTATTAAGATATCTGTAATGACGGTAAATTAATAACGATAGCAACAAAAGGCAACTGATATAACGAAATTATAATAATGGCTGCGAATTAATAATGATGTTTGCAATTTCTTCTATACGAAAATACTGATTAACCAAGACAAGCCACGGGGGAGCTGGGGTTAATTTTTAGCTCAAGTACTTTCACATTTCTCAGTGCGTCATCAGGAGCTGTGCAATGTTGCAAGGGCAGCAACAGGAGAAATTAGCGTAAGTTTTTTCAGAGTATGGTAGCGCGATATAATATATAACATCCTGTTAATTTCGTCGCAAACGTCGATATTTAACATGTTAAGTCTGCCGTGACCGTCGATATAACCCACCCAGCTACTACTGCATACAGCTATCGTATTTCTCTCTCTCTCTCTCTCTCTCTCTCTCTCTCTTATTATATATATATATATATATATATATATATATATATATATATATATATATATATATATATATATATATATATATATATATAATATATATATATATATATATATATATATATGTATATATTATACTTACATAATTGTACGATTTCCAGGGTTTACGAAACTCGGGGTCCACTAATATATAATATATATATATATATATATATATATATATATATATATATATATATATATATATATATATATATATATATATATATATATATATATATATATTTATTTATTTATTTATTATTATTTATAAATATCTTAGTAGCCACTTTATTAGGTACACCTGAAGACCTGCTTGTTCAAACAAATAAACTTTATTTCTATAAACTGGAGTACAGTATATTATACAGTTTGGGTGATTGACATATATAACTACTACATAAAAAGCCACTTGTTATGAAAATGTCTAATAAGCAAATCACGTGGCAGTACCTTAGTGCCTAAAAGTATGCAGACATAGTCAAGAGGTTCAGTTGTTGCCCAGACAGAACATCAGAATGGGGACTTTGACAGACGGGATGGTTTGAGTATCTGAGAATCTGCTGATGTCCTGGGATTTTCACGCACAACAGTCCGTAGAGTTTACAGACAATGGTGGGTAAAAATAAAACATCCAGTGAGTGGCAGTTGTTTGGGTAAAAATGCCTAGTTAATGAGAGTGGTCCGAGGAGAACGGCCAGACTGGTTCAAGCTGACAAGAAGGTGACGGTAACTCCAACAGCTGAGCATTACAACAGTGGGATGCAGAGGAGCATCTGTGAATGCACAACACGTCGAACCTTGAAGTGGATGGGCTACAGCAGCAGAAGACCACAATGGGTTCTACTCTTGTCAGCTAAGAACAGTAAACTGAGGCTACAGAGTGCACATTTTCACCAAAACTGGGCAGCTGAAGACTGAAAAAACGTTTCCAGGTCTGACGAATCGCAATTTCTGCTGCAACATGCAGATGATGCAGTCAGAATTTGGTTTGAACCTTTGGAATTTAGTGGAATGACAGATTCGCAGCATGAATGTGCTATCATGTCAACATGACGAAGGTCTCTCAAGAAATGTTTACAGCACCTTGTTGAATCAATGGCACAAAGAATTCAGGCTTTTCTGGGGGCTAAGGACGCCCTTATCCAGTACTAGAAGGATGTATCGGACAAAGTGGCCACTGAGTATACATAACGAGAGCGAGAACGGAGAGAGAAACATAGAGACAGATAGAGACAGAGAGAGAGAATGGACAACATGAATATGGTTTACTGTAGTTACAAATGGGTTATTACAAATAAGATCTCTCTGTCTCTCTCTCTCCTCTCTCTCTCTCTCTCTCTCTCTCTCTCTCTCTCTCTCTCTCTCTCTCTCTCTCTCTCTCTCTCTCATACACACACACACACACACACACATTTAGTTCGAAATAATATATTTTATCTATTATTGCATTTTTTTAATCTACGCGTCTAGGCCTAACGTCACTAAATGAGAATCAAATTTTTAATTTCACTTGCCCTTGTGCCAACAGCTACTGTTTTCATTATGTTATCTATGAAATAGAAAAAAAATGACAATGTGAAAAACAGGTTGATTAAACGGGAATATCGACGAGAGTGCTCAACTATTTTCTAAAAAAAAAAAAGGACTGAAATTCGAGAAATATAATATTTGGTGTCTGAAAGACTGGTAACAGTAGAGTCCCGGGTGACTTGAGTGGCACATCCAATATATTAGTGACAGTTACAATCACCGGCTGACTGATAACCCACAAGTCGATTATGGAAGTGAACGAGAAACTAATAAAATAGATGAGGCTGTCGTTTATAACTGAGGGAGGGGACGACATGACACCAAGAGATAACTCCTCCCTCGTTAAGGCAACCTGACGATGATTGGTACTCTTTGTTTTCACATCGATAAGATAAAATGTACCTAAACTCCTCTCTCTCTCTCTCTCTCTCTCTCTCTCTCTCTCTCTCTCTCTCTCTCTCTCTGCTGCAAGTAAATTTATGAGATTTGCTTAATCTGTCAGGTATTTTATTTTCGTTAATAAAATACCTTGCTCTGGTGTTAACGTTGACAGGATGAATGTGAGGTGAACGTCGACTCTATAAAGATAAACATAATCAATCTCTTCTCTATCGTAGGCTACAGTGAATTTTAAAGTAGAGGAATATCGTGTGGAGGAAACTCTAGCACTGACATCAATGTCTCGCTGTCGGAGACTGAGAACCATACAAGGGACATCAATATCTCCCCGTGGAAGAGGAGAAACCCTGCAGGTGACATCACCGGCTCTTTGTGGGAAAGTTAACAAGGGGGAAAAATGATAAAGAATCTTGTCTTATCACAGGGGAAAGTGACCTTAGAGGTTATGGCGTTATCACAGGGAATGCTGACCCAAGAAAGAGGTTATGATGATATCACAGGCAATGGTGAGCCCTAGAAAGAGGTTATGATGATAACATTGAGGATAGTTACCCTAGAAAGGGGTTGTAGTGCTATCACAGGGGATGGTGACCCTACAAGGAGGTTATGAGGATGTCACAGGGGATAGTGACCCCCAGAAATAGGTCATGATGATACCACAGTTGTGTTACGTGATCGACTCATCAGAATAAATGAGAGAAAAAAAATCACTGGTTAGTTGTCATCTTACGTCACCACAATGATCTCCATTATTAATGTTACTCACCTTGCATGATCCCCTACTAAATGTTGTTATATTTAGGCGGAAGCGCTAAACCCGCAGGGCATCACACAGCGTTCTGGTCGTACCTACACAGCAGATACTGAGTCACGAACTCTCTCCACACCACCTTTCTAAATATTTCAATATTTTTTTTTTTTTGAGTTTGAACGAATGAGTTTGCAGATACACACACACACATACACACATACACACACACACACACACACACACACACACACACACAAAACACACACACACACACACACACACAACATGTCAGGACATGTCAGGGACACAACCAGAGAGAGGGGAGAAGATGAACCAGCAAGACTGGACCTTGTATTCACCCTGAACAGCTCAGATATTGAAGACATAACGCACGAGAGCCCCCTGGGAGCCAGTGACCATATGGTGCTTAGCTTTGAGTACATAGTAGAGCTACAGGTGGAGAGGGGAAACAGTACCGATAGAGACAAACCAGACTTTAAAAGAGGAAACTACACGGGCATGAGGAATTTCCTGCAGGACATTCAGTGGGAAAGGGAAATGGAAGGACTGACAATAAATGAAATGATGGAATACGTAGGGGCAAAGTGCAAGGAGGCAGAGGAACGGTTTATACCCAGAGGCAAAGGTTTAAATGGGAAGGCCAGAAAGAGCCCCTGGTTTACCCAAAGGTGCAGGGAGGCAAAGACTCAGAGTATCAGAGAATGGAAACGGTACAGAAGGCAAAGAACCCAAGTAAACAAAGAGATTAGTAGAAGAGCTAGAAACGAGTATGCACAGGTACGGAGGGAGGCCCAGAAACAGTACGAAAACGACATAGAATCGAAAGTTAAGTCCGACCCGAAACTGATGTTCAGTCACATCAGAAGGAAGACAACAGTCAAGGACCAGGTGATAAGACTGAGGAGAGAAGATGGGGAACTCACAAGTAATGATCAAGAGGTATGTGAGGAGCTCAACTTGAGGTTTAAGGAAGTATTCACAATGGAGGAAGGAAGGCAGCTGGGTAGGCAGGACATGATTCGTCACCAACAAGGGATGTACCAAGTGCTAGAGGGCATACACACAACTGAGGAGGAAGTGAAGCAGTTACTCAGTGACCTCGATACCTCAAAGGCGATGGGTCCGGACAATATCTCCCCGTGGGTTCTTCGGGAAGGAGCTGAGGTTCTGAGTGTGCCACTTACCATAATATTCAACACATCCCTTGAAACTGGGCAGCTACCTGAGGTATGGAAGAAGGCCAACGTAGTCCCCATTTTTAAAAAAGGAGACAGAAAAGAGGCACTAAACTATAGACCGGTGTCACTTACATGTATAGTGTGCAAAGTCCTGGAGAAAATCATCAGGAAAAGAATGGTGGAGCACCTCGAGCTGAACAGGATAATAAACACCAGACAGCACGGATTCCGGGAAGGCAAATCCTGTGTAACAAACCTCCTAGAGTTCTATGATAAAGTAACAGAGGTAAGGCAGGAGAGAGAAGGGTGGGTTGATTGCATTTTCCTGGACTGCAGGAAGGCCTTCGACATAGTTCCTCACATGAGATTAGTAAAGAAGCTGGAAGAACAAGCAGGTATAACAGGAAGGGCACTGGAATGGATCAGGGAATACCTCAAAGGGAGGCAACAACGGGTGATGGTGCGTGGTGAGGTATCACAGTGGGCGCCTGTGACGAGCGGTGTACCGCAGGGGTCAGTCCTAGGACCAGTGTTATTCCTGGTATATGTAAATGACATGAAGGACGGGATAGACTCAGAAGTGTCTCTATTCGCGGATGATGTGAAAATAATGAGGAAATCACATCGGAAGAGGACCAGGCAGGGCTGCAAACAGACCTGGACAAGCTCGACATCTGGTCTAGCAGATGGCTTCTCGAATTCAATCCCTCCAAATGCAAAGTCATGAGGATCGGAGAAGGGCAAAGAAGACCGCTGACAGAGTACAAGCTAGGCGGACAAAGGCTACAACCCTCGGCAAAGGAGAAAGACCTTGGAGTGAGTATAACGCCAAGCACGTCTCCGGAGGCACACATCAACCAGATAACTGCGGCAGCATATGGGCGTCTGGCAAACCTTAGATTAGCGTTCCGTTACCTTAACAAGGAATCGTTCAAACACTGTATACCGTGACGTCGGATACTAGGTTTAAACACCGGGCTGGAACCCACCTGGTCAAGCACGTAAAAAAACTGGGGGGAAAGTGCAAAAGGGTTTTCGACAAGGGTTTGTTCCACAACCAGGGGGCTGTCTTATGGGAAAAATTGAAATTGGGGCTAACAACACTGGAGGAAAAAAAGGGAATTGACAAAGGGAGATAGTGACAGGTTTTTTTCAGAGAGGGAACAAAGAAACAAGGGGACACAACTGGAAGCGAAAAATAGTAGGGCAAAGGGGGTGCCGGAAAAATTTCTTTAAACAGAGTAGTCAGGAAGTGGGAAAGGACTGGAAAGATATAGTGGAGGCAGGAACCATACATAGTTTTTAAAAAACAAAAGGGATGATAAAACCCCATGGGGAGGGAGAGCAGAGACCCCGTAGCAAAACGAAAAAGGCGGGGGCCCGGAGCTGAGTCTCGACCCCCGCAACCCCAATTAGGGGAGTACAATTAGGGGAGTTAAAAACACACACACACACACACACACTCATACACACACACACACACACACTCATACACACACACACACACACACACTCATAAAACACAAATACAAATACAAAAATTCATCTGGGGGAAAAAGGAGAAATGAACGATATTGGGGTTTATGTGTGACAGATTGTGGTAGTGAGAAAAGGGGGTTTGTGTACATGGTGGAGGGGGGGAGTGGAGGGTAGGAAAGGGGGAGAGTGGAGGGTAGGAGGGGGGGTGGAGGGAGAGGGGGTGGAGGATAAAGAGAAGTATAAAAGGGGTTTAGAAAGTCACAAATTATAGACAGTCTTCATAAATAGTTTATGATAAAAAGGAGCAGGATGGGCGTGCTAGCAGGGTAGACGGGTAGCAGGATAGACGTGCTGGGGAAGATGGGCGTGCAGGGTAGACGTGCTTGCAAGATAGGCGGCAGCAGGATGGGGGGGGCAGAGGGAAAAACCCCTGCTGAAAAATATGCTAGCAGGATAGACGGGGCTTAAAAAATAGGGGTGCTAGCAGGATAGACGTGCTAACAGGAAGACGTGCTAACCCCGGATAGACGTGCTGGGAGGATAGACGTGCTTGCAAAAATAGGCGTGTAGCAAAGGGTAGACGTCGAAAAATAGGCGTGCTGGGAGGATAGACGTTCTGGGGGATAGACGTGCTAGCAAGATAGGCGTGCTAGCGGGGTAGGCCCCGGGTAACGGGGTGGGGGGCAAACAGGAAGGCGTGGTGAAGGGGTAAAACGTCAAAAAGGATAGG
>WNWK01011376.1:0-42500 GCA_009830355.1 Cherax destructor
GGGAAAGATTTGGGTATAGGGAAAGGTTAGGCAATGGTGTTGGGGAGATGGTTTGTAAAGGAAAAACTAGGGAAGAATGTTAGGGAAACTTGTGAAGGAAGCCTAGGCTGGGGATGCTTCAACATAGGAGGGGTGTTGTATAAGGTTAGGCAGGAGAGGGGTGTTGACTAAGGTTAGGCAGGAGAGGGGTGTTGTATAAGGTTAGGCAGGAGAGGAGTGTTGTATAAGGTTAGGCAGGAGAGGAGTGTTGTATAAGGTTAGGCAGGAGAGGGGTGTTGTATAAGGTTAGGCAAGAGAGGAGTGTTGGATAAGGTTAGGCAGGAGAGGGGTGTTGTATAAGGTTAGGCAGGAGAGGAGTGTTGTATAAGGTTAGGCAGGAGAGGAGTGTTGTATAAGGTTAGGCAGGAGAGGGTGTTGTATAAGGTTAGGCAGGAGAGGAGTGTTGTATAAGGTTAGGCAGGAGAGGAGTGTTGGATAAGGTTAGGCAGGAGAGGAGTGTTGGATAAGGTTAGGCAGGAGAGGAGTATTGGATAAGGTTAGGCAGGAGAGAAGTGTTGAATAAGGTTAGGCAGGAGAGGAGTGTTGTATAAGGTTAGACAGGAGAGGGGTGTTGTATAAGGTTAGGCAGGAGAGGGGTGTTGTATAAGGTTAGGCAAGAGAGGAGTGTTGGATAAGGTTAGGCAGGAGAGGGGTGTTGTATAAGGTTAGGCAGGAGAGGGGTGTTGTATAAGGTTAGGCAGGAGAGGAGTGTTGTATAAGGTTAGGCAGGAGAGGAGTGTTGTATAAGGTTAGGCAGGAGAGGAGTGTTGTATAAGGTTAGGCAGGAGAGGAGTGTTGTATAAGGTTAGGCAGGAGAGGAGTGTTGTATAAGGTTAGGCAGGAGAGGAGTGTTGTATAAGGTTAGGCAGGAGAGGAGTATTGGATAAGGTTAGGCAGGAGAGGAGTGTTGGATAAGGTTAGGCAAGAGAGGAGTATTGGATAAGGTTAGGCAGGAGAGGAGTGTTGGATAAGGTTAGGCAAGAGAGGAGTGTTGGATAAGGTTAGGCAAGAGAGGAGTGTTGGATAAGGTTAGGCAAGAGAGGGGTGTTGTATAAGGTTAGGCAAGAGAGGGGTGTTGTATAAGGTTAGGCAAGAGAGGGGTGTTGGATAAGGTTAGGCAGGAGAGGGGTGTTTTAGGGAAGGCTTTAGGTGGTGGGGGTTTGCTAGGGAGGGAAGGTAGTGGTTTGGGGTAAGGTTAAGGAGGGACGGTATGTGTTGCTTCCTGTCCCACCACTCTCTGCTCCAGTGCTCCTCTCCTCCACACCAATCCCGGTCCCTTGCACCATCTGCTGCTTACCACCACCACCACCACCTGCCGAGGACTCCACCTGCTATTACTTTCCAGAGAATTCTTTGACACACAAATAACACTTCTCAGTCTTTTGCAAAGTCTGTGTATAATACGTCAGCATTTTGTCCGATGGACTGGACCATCCTGCTGGGCATCCATGTGGTCTTGTGTTTTATGTTAGTATTCCACGTGTTCATTAGTTTTACTTCTCGTCACTCTTCAGATATTTTGATTGTGTGATATCATTGTGTGGATAACCTTATGTGGGAAAACTCTCGTAACTCATCATCAAAAGTATGGAATACTACAGTATACTGGCGGTCTCCTTCAAGACAGGCGAGATTGCTGAGCTGGGAGACGTACAGAGAACTTTCACTGCTCGTATACACTCAGTCAAGCATCTGAACTACTGTGCTACTTGAAATCACTTCATCTGTATTTCTTGGAGCGTCGACGAAAAAGGTACATAATAATATGCATTTTGAAAATCGTGGATGGACTGGTTCCAAACCTGAACACCGAAATCACACAGTTTAACAATAAAAAGACTTAGCAGACAGTGCAAAATACCTCCACTAAAAAGCAGGGGTGCGTTAAATACATTAAGT
This sequence comes from Cherax destructor, assembly GCA_009830355.1. Classification (NCBI taxonomy): domain Eukaryota; kingdom Metazoa; phylum Arthropoda; class Malacostraca; order Decapoda; family Parastacidae; genus Cherax; species Cherax destructor. The sequence goes on from WNWK01011376.1 coordinate 1,939, forward strand.
GATAACTCTGTGAGTGTCAGAGGTCCCCGACTCTTCATCACCCTCCCTCTGTGCATACAAGGAATTACTAACAGACCTCTGGCGGCCTTCAAGAGGGAACTAGACAAGTTCCTCAAATCAGTGGCTGACCTGTGGTTCATGCCTTGGATTATGTGGGACCAACAGTAACACCTTGGTTGATCAGGCTTTGATCATCCAGAAGGCAGCTCAGTCCGTACCACCCTAGCCAGCACGGTTTTAGAACTGAAAGATCATGCTTGTCACAACTATTAAACCGCTATGGCAGAATTACGGAAGCGTTGAAAGAAAGCTAAAACGCAGATGTGGTATGCACAAATTTGGAAAAGACGTCTGACAAATGTAATCATAGGGTGATTGCACATAAAATGGAGCAATAGGCATAACGGGGAAGGTAGGCAGATTTTTTTTTTTAGCGCACAAAATCCAGCATCAGCAAGATAAAAAGATCAGTACCCCAAGACACCGTCCTGGCACATCTGCTGTTTTATCTTCGTAGCAGATATATATGAAAGCACTAGTCACAGTTTTGTATCATTTGCAGGTGACACTAAAGCATGCAAGTCAGTCGGTAGAAGACACTGAAAAAATTGCAGGAATATATAAGCAGGATTTTCCAGTGGGCAGTGGAGAACAACATGAAGTTCAGTGGTGATAAGTTGCACCACAGCCCGGCTGGTCAGCAACTGACTTAAGGAACTTAGCAAATAGGCACTTGACAGTTAGATGTTTGTTGGTAATTTCCCTAATGCCTAAAGAGAGGGCGCTGAACAGTCACGGTCCTCTTACATTGCACTTACTGATCATACTCATCACGCCAAGTCTCCTACTTTTATATAGAGTTATTTAAGCGTGCACATTTGGAAGCAGTCTCTCCAGAGTTTTCCATGTGTAAATTATGCTCTCTCCCCCCCTCTCCTATGTTCCGAGGGGTACAGTGGATTTAGAGCATTCTAGTTAGTTTAGATGTTTGATTTTTATAGGGAGTGAAAGGTCTCTGTACATTTTCCAATTCTGCTATTTTTCCTGTCTTGTAGGGGACCGTTAGTAGACAGCAGTATTCCAGCCAGGTGAGAACAAGGGATTAGAAGACTATCTTCATTGGCTCGGCATCTCGTTTTGAATGTTCTAATTATCCAGCCTATCATTAACTTTGTGGTAGCAATAGCAATATTGTTGTGATCCTTGAATGTGATACATTCTGATACTGTCACTCCCAAGTCTCGCATAATGAATTTCCTGTCTGTTGTCTTGTACTGTACGTAGTTTCAGTCTTAATTTCCCCATACAACAACTGAAACGTTTCTTCAGTGAACATCATATTGATGCGTGTGGTCCATTGCAAGACTTGCTTTATATCTGCTTCAATATTCAGCGTGTTATCCATGGACACCTCTCATATTTTTTTTTGGTAGCAGCAAAGTATGATACGGCACTATGATGTACGTCCTTGTATATGTATATTGTAAGATTGAGAAACAGAAGTGGAGCGAAGAACAGACTTTTACTGTGACTGCCACTCAACTTCACTCGGTTTAATATTACTCGCTGGGTTCTGCTAGTTAAGACGTTAGATATCCATCTGCCTACTTTCTTGTTATTCTTTTTGCACGTATTTGGTCTAAAAGACAAATTTGAATCAGTGTTTAGGAGTCCATTGAATGAAATCAGTGTGGAGAATGCAGATTTTTTGGTTACCCCAGAATGCCACACAGATCACATAACTAACAAGTACAAATCCGGAAAAAGTAGAAAAAGAACGTAGACCGGAATCATGAATTCCGCATCTATAAATATGTGGAAAACTAGACAAGCACGAGCAATCGATATACTTTGAAGGAAGAGTTTCGATATAACGAAATTCCATAGGTCTTAGAGTGTCTCCATAGCTTCTTTGCATAAAACAGGCAGTAGAACACTACAAAAAAGTTAGGCCAGTAGCCCTGACGTCACACATCATAAAAGTCTTTGAAATGGTGAAGAAACGCATCAAATTACAAAATTTATGGAACATAACCTACACAACCCAAACCATCACGGATTTAGAGCAGGAAGGTCATGCTTGTCACAGCTACTAAACCACTATGACAGAATTACGGAGGCATTGGAAGAAATCAAAACGCAGATGTGGTCTGTTCTATACAGATTTTCCAAAGGCATTTGACAAATGTGGTTTTTTAGTGACTCGACATAAATTAAAGGCGTTAGGTATAATGGGGAAATTAGAATTAATAGGTCACAGGGAGGAGTAGGACTCTATGTAAAAGATACTTTCTGTTGCACAGAAGTGCTCAACTCTACGAATGATATAGTAGAAATTCTTCAAAAGTTGAAAATACAAATTTGGTAATCATCCTTGTATATAAACCACCATCAACAACTGCTGAGAAATTCACAAATAAGTAAAGGAAGATAGATAGTTGTATGGATAGGCTAGAAAATCCCACACCAAATATTATACTGCATGGAGATTTTAATCTCCCTCATGAAAAATGGAAGATGGCGTAACACAACGTTATAACAGAAATATCTCCTGGAAGCACCCTGGCTCAACAGGCACATACCAGGGAACTAATGAGGTTTTGTGAAAAGTACTCATTGAACTAGCAGATAACTGATCCCACTAGAAATGAAAATACCCTGGATTTGATATTCACAAACAACGAGGAACTAATCAGAGACATAACAGTTACAAAAACAATATACTCTGATCATAACATCATAAAAGTTCAAACGAGTATTAACTCAGGGTTAGGAAACTGCATCACTAATGTTAGAGACGATGCTCAGTAAGTTTAATTGTAACAACCATAGAATTGACTGGGAAAAAATAAACCAAGAGCTATCAGACATATCATGGGAATCAGACATGAAAACATGAGCGCCCTAAATCCCCACCAGTGCCTAGAGAAGCTTAATACAGAAGCATACAAGGTATGTATGAAGCACATACCATTGAGGAAACCCAGAAGATCAGATATAGAGAGAGAGCATAGGAGATGGTACAGAAGAAGAAAACTGGTTACTGAATTGCTTAAAAACACAAATATGTTGCAACAGAGGAAAGACTGAAAACTTAGGTTGTCATACCTAACAGAAGTTCAAAGGGAACAAAGAACCATGCAGGATATTGCAAGAAACCCAAAATATTTTTATTATGTAAAATCCAAGCTAAGAACTACCTGTAGAATTGGACCATTATTGAAAGGAGAATCTTATATTGTCTATGATCAGGAAATGAGTGTAATCCTAAAAAAAACCAGTATGAGTCGGTGTTCAGCAACCCACTAAATGGCAGCAAGGTAGAGAATGCAGAAATATTTTTCACTCCAGCAGAAGGCCGCGCAGACCAACTTAACTGACATTAGTACAAATCCCATAGATTTCCAAACAGAAATGGATAACATGCCCACTCACTCAGCACCTGGACCAGATTCATGGAATGCCCTATTTATAAAGAAGAGCAAAGTACCAGTAGCACGAGCCTTTAGTATTCTTTGGAGAAAGAGCTTAGATCTAGGTGAAATGCCGGAGGCCAGTGGACATGGCTCCTTTGCATAAGGGAGGCAGTAACACTACCTGAAAATTACAGACAAGTAGCCCTAACTTCTCGCATCATAAAAAATCTTCGGAAGAGTGATAAGACGGCAGATTACAAATTTTATGGACCAGCATAACCCGAACCAGCATGGTTTTAGAGTAGGACGATCATGTCTGTCACAGCTGCTGAACCATTATGACAGAATTACGGCGGTGTTAGAAGACTACTAAAACGCAGATGTGATTTACACAGATTTTGCAAAGGCGTTTGACAGATGCGAACATAGAATGAAAGCGCACAAAATGAGGGCCATGGGCATTACGGGGAAGGTAGGCAGATGGATTTTCGGGTTCCTAACACAGAGAACACAGAAAGTACTAGTAAACAGAGCAAGATCAGGCATCAGCGAGGTCAAAAGCTCAGTTCCCCAAGGTACTGTCCTGGCACCTTTGCTGTTTCTCATCCTCATAGCAGACAGATAAAAACACAAGTCACACTTTTGTATCATCATTTGCAGATGACACTAAAGCATGAAAGTCACTACGGTAAAGAACACTGAAAAAATATAGGAAGATATGAGCAGGGTTTTCCAGTGGGCAGTGGAGAACAACATGACGTTCAATGGTGATAAGTGCCAGCTGCTTAGGTATGTAAAGAATGAAGAACTCAAAAGGAACATTGTATACAATGTTCCTTTTTTTTTTAAAGAACATAATAAGACAAAGATCACGACAGCCAGGAGGATGACGGGGTGGGTATTGAGAACTTTCAAAACAAGGGAATTAATGCCAATGGTGACACGCTACAAATCGCTAGTGCTCCCTCACTTAAAATATTGCTTAGTGATGACGGCCCCTTCAAAGCAGGAGAAATATCAGAGCTGGAACAAATACAGAGATCGTTTACGGCTCACATTGAGCCAGTAAAGCACCTAAATTACTGGGAACGCCTTAAAGTCTTGTTCATGTACTCATTGGAGCGGAGGAGAGAGATACATGATAATATATACCTGGAAAGTACTCGAGGGCCTGGTCCCAAATCTGCACACTACCATAACAACATACTGGAGTGAGAGATATGGGAGGAAGTGTAAAATAAACCCAGTGAGGAGCAGGGGTGCGGTGGGGACAATACGGGAGCACTGTATTAACATCCGGGGTCCCAGACTATTCAACATCTTACCAGAAGATATCCGAAACACGGCTGGAACCAGTGTAGAAGCCTTCAAGAGGAAACTGGACAAGTATCTTCACCGGGTGCCAGATCAACCAGGCTGTGATGGATATGTGGGGCAGCAGGCCTCCAGCAGCAACAGCCTGGTTGACCAGGCAAGCACCAGACTAGCCTGGCCCATGGCCGGGCTCAGAGAGTAAATAAACTCTCGAGACTCTTCAAAGGTGTGTGTGTGTGTGTGTGTGTGTGTGCGCTCGCGTGATCTCTAGTTCTTGCACTATTTCCACACCATGTCTCGCACTTCCGGTATCATTCTGTTGTTTGTGTTTGTATGTTAAGGTTCTCGTTTGGTTTTGCCCTCATTCCTTCACGTGTTCTCCATCTTTTGAGTTTGTACTTTACGTTCTGCTTTTGTGGATGTGCGTACAGGTGTGCCTCAGGGTTTATGCATATGAGGGTGCACTCGCGTCTTCGTGAAAGTGAGAGTGGAGGGAGGGCGGACGTGTGGTTATGGGCGTGTTTCCAGTGTTGGTGTTTGGTGGGGTGGGGGTCTTTGGGGTGGGGTGTGGGCGGAAGCATGGCTCGCCACTACCTTCTCACTGCAGTTGCTGCTTACCTCTTGCTAGCAATAAGAGAGACACCCACCAGTTACCCCCTACACACATTATCCTACATTAGTGTACACAGATCAATGTTGTATTGCTGTTCTTCACCAGTGTAAAAAATGCATTCACAAATATGCAATGCCACACAAACAAGGGCATTAAGAATTGTTTCCAGTCTCAAGATAAGAACTGCAATATACACTAGACGCTAATTGGGAAACTGGGGAAAACCCTAAATACTTTTACACATATGCCAAATCCATGTCGACAACCTCGTCCAGTATTGGCTGGCCGTCTTATTAAAAGAAGATTCGCACACAGATGAAAATATATAGACGAAGCCCTGAAAGAACAATAGTGATCAGTGTTCTGCAATCCATTTACAACATGGTCTGAAAATCCAGGTACGTTCTTCATTAACTCCGCCCACCTCACAGATAATATACCAGACATTATCAAAAATCCTTCAGACTTGGAAATTGAAAGTAACAACATGCCCAGACACGCAGCCCTGGGCCTGATTCAGGGAATCCTGTATTAATAAAGAAATGTAATGTGCCATTAGTAGGAGCATCTAATGTTCTTTCAAGGAGTAGCTTAGATTCATTTGAAACTTCTTCACGTAGGAATCAGCAGAGCTATGGCAAAATAATTTACAGACCAGTAGCACTGACATCACGCATCGTAAGCTTTTGCAAGTATGCTGCGATGTTAACAAACTTTTTATGGAGAAGTATGACCTATACAACCCAAATCAATATGGAATTTGAGGCAGATCATGGCTGCCACAAATATTAGATTATGACAAACCCTGAAGTTTTGGAAGAAAACTAAACAGGTTGTGGTCTAGACACATTTTTCAAAGGCACTTGACAAATGTGACCGTGGGGTGATAACCCGTAAAGTTAGCTTAATAAATAGAACAGGAAAAGTAGGGGAAATGCAAATTCTTTATTCTGACACAGCACAAATATTAATAAAGGAAACAATATAATCTCAAAGTAAAAATAAAAAACTCGGTGTACAAGACAAACTGAGATCACTCAATAGTGTTAGACCTGGGAGTGCGAGGATTGCGCACTCCAAGATCAAGACAGTGTGTTATCACAACCCCAAGGAAAATGTTAGGCTGGATAACAAGAGATGATAAGCACTTCAGGGCACTCGTTCTCTCTAGGTTGGAATACTGCTAGACTCTAACAGCCCCGTTCAAGGAGGGGGATATTGCAGAGCTGGAAAATGTACAGAGACCCTTCACAACTCGTATAAGCTCAATCAAGTGCCTAAATTACTGGGAGTGTTTTAAGCCCCTCAAACTGTACTCCTTAAAAACGTAGGCGAGAAAGGTACATGATAATCTACGCTTGGAAGGTCCTGGAAGGAATGGTTCCAAAGCTGCACACCGAAACTACTACTAATGAACACAAACTTGACAGAGTGTAATAAACCTTTGATGAAGCGAAGAGAAGTCAGTAAATGTAAAAGAACCGCGACTACAATACTCCCTTCACGTATAACGAAGATTAACATACAGGTGGCTAGTCTCAAGGAGGAACGCTACACATTCCTCAAATTAGTTCTTGATCGGCCGGACCGTGGTGCATACTTATGTTTGGGAAGGGGGGAGGAGGGAGTGCTCCAACAGCCTGATCAATCAGTCCAGCCCCCGGGGCCGGTGTGACCTCATGAAGTGACTCCCGGTAAGTCCAATTCATAGTCCTAGCACCTCTACTGTTTTTTATCTATATAACAAACGTAGAATAAAAACACTAGCCACAGTTTCGTATCATTCTTTGCAGAGATACCTAATTAAGTATGAAATTTGTCTCGGTAGAAGACAAAAAATAACCAATATCAACAAATAAAAATAACATGTTAAGGGCTAACAAATTGTAGCTGGTTAAATACGAGTAGAACGGAGAACTCAAAACTACGACGGTATGTAGAATGTGGAAGAGCAAGACGTGTGCAACAGTTGGGCATCTTCATTGTTGATTGAAACGTTTCGCCTACCCACTAAGCTTCTTCAGTCAAGTACAAAGGAAAATATATTGGAGGCAGCAGCCGTAGTAGCGAAGTGATGTAATGAGTGCATCATCCTTGCATCATTGAAGATGATACAAGGATGATGTAATGAGTGCATCATCCTTGAAGATGATACAAGGATGATGTAATGAGTACATCATCCTTGAATATGATACAAGGATGATGTAATGAGTGCATAATCCTTGAAGATGATACAAGGATGATGTAATGAGTGCATCATCCTTGAAGATGATACAAGGATGATGTAATGAGTGCATCATCCTTGAAGATGATACAAGGATGATGTAATGAGTACATCATCCTTGAAGATGATACAAGGATGATGTAATGAGTGCATCATCCTTGAAGATGATACAAGGATGATGTAATGAGTGCATCATCCTTGCATCCTTGAAGATGATACAAGGATGATGTAATGAGTGCATCATCCTTGCATCCTTGAAGATGATACAAGGATGATGTAATGAGTGCATCATCCTTGCATCCTTGAAGATGATACAAGGATGATGTAATGAGTGCATCATCCTTGCATCCTTGAAGATGATACAAGGATGATGTAATGAGTACATCATCCTTGCATCCTTGAAGATGATACAAGGATGATGTAATGAGTGCATCATCCTTGCATCCTTGAAGATGATACAAGGATGATGTAATGAGTGCATCATCCTTGCATCCTTGAAGATGATACAAGGATGATGTAATGAGTCCATCATCCTTGCATCCTGAATGATACAAGGATGATGTAATGAGTGCATCATCCTTGCATCCTTGAAGATGATACAAGGATGATGTAATGAGTGCATCATCCTTGCATCCTTGAAAGATGATACAAGGATGATGTAATGAGTCATCATCCTTGCATCCTTGAAGATGATACAAGGCTGATGTAATGAGTGCATCATCCTTGAAGATGATACAAGGATGATGTAATCAGTCCATCATCCTTGCATCCTTGAAGATGATACAAGGATGATGTAATGAGTGCATCATCCTTGCATCCTTGAAGATGATACAAGGATGATGTAATGAGTCCATCATCCTTGCATCCTTGAAGATGATACAAGGATGATGTAATGAGTGCATCATCCTTGCATCCTTGATGATACAAGGATGATGTAATGAGTGCATCATCCTTGAAGATGATACAAGGAAGATGTAATGAGTCCATCATCCTTGCATCCTTGAAGATGATACAAGGATGATGTAATGAGTGCATCATCCTTGAAGATGATACAAGGATGATGTAATGAGTGCATCATCCTTGAAGATGATACAAGGATGATGTAATGAGTGCATCATCCTTGAAGATGATACAAGGATGATGTAATGAGTGCATCATCCTTGAAGATGATACAAGGATGATGTAATGAGTGCATCATCCTTGAAGATGATACAAGGATGATGTAATGAGTCCATCATCCTTGAAGATGATACAAGGATGATGTAATGAGTGCATCATCCTTGAAGATGATACAAGGATGATGTAATGAGTGCATCATCCTTGAAGATGATACAAGGATGATGTAATGAGTGCATCATCCTTGAAGATGATACAAGGATGATGTAATGAGTGCATCATCCTTGAAGATGATACAAGGATGATGTAATGAGTCCATCATCCTTGAAGATGATACAAGGATGATGTAATGAGTGCATCATCCTTGAAGATGATACAAGGATGATGTAATGAGTGCATCATCCTTGAAGATGATCAAGGATGATGTAATGAGTGCATCATCCTTGAAGATGATACAAGGATGATGTAATGAGTGCATCATCCTTGAAGATGATACAAGGATGATGTAATGAGTGCATCATCCTTGAAGATGATACAAGGATGATGTAATGAGTGCATCATCCTTGAAGATGATACAAGGATGATGTAATGAGTGCATCATCCTTGAAGATGATACAAGGATGATGTAATGAGTGCATCATCCTTGAAGATGATACAAGGATGATGTAATGAGTGCATCATCCTTGAAGATGATCAAGGATGATGTAATGAGTGCATCATCCTTGAAGATGATACAAGGATGATGTAATGAGTGCATCATCCTTGAAGATGATACAAGGATGATGTAATGAGTGCATCATCCTTGAAGATGATCAAGGATGATGTAATGAGTGCATCATCCTTGAAGATGATACAAGGATGATGTAATGAGTGCATCATCCTTGAAGATGATACAAGGATGATGTAATGAGTGCATCATCCTTGAAGATGATACAAGGATGATGTAATGAGTCATCATCCTTGAAGATGATACAAGGATGATGTAATGAGTGCATCATCCTTGAAGATGATACAAGGATGATGTAATGAGTCCATCATCCTTGAAGATGATACAAGGATGATGTAATGAGTGCATCATCCTTGAAGATGATACAAGGATGATGTAATGAGTGCATCATCCTTGCATCCTTGAAGATGATACAAGGATGATGTAATGAGTGCATCATCCTTGAAGATGATACAAGGATGATGTAATGAGTGCATCATCCTTGAAGATGATACAAGGATGATGTAATGAGTCCATCATCCTTGAAGATGATACAAGGATGATGTAATGAGTGCATCATCCTTGAAGATGATACAAGGATGATGTAATGAGTGCATCATCCTTGAAGATGATACAAGGATTATGTAATGAGTCCATCATCCTTGAAGATGATACAAGGATGATGTAATGAGTGCATCATCCTTGAAGATGATACAAGGATGATGTAATGAGTGCATCATCCTTGAAGATGATACAAGGATGATGTAATGAGTGCATCATCCTTGAAGATGATACAAGGATGATGTAATGAGTGCATCATGCTCGTATGATCTTCATCTCGCTACTACGCTTGCTGCCTTCACTTTATTTTTCTCTGTATTTGACTGATGAAGTTTACTGCACAGACTAAACATTTCAATTAAGAGTAAAGCTACCCAGGTGTTGTTGTACATGTGTCTTACTCTAAAGTTTGACGGCATTATATACCATTTTGATAGTACACAATGTACGTACACCTCTATCATTAAATGTCGGGAACAAGTAAAAAAAATAGAAATAATTAGTCAGGTGACGCATCATCTATAGAATATAAATCGAATGCAGGAAAGGCCAGAAAATTTTCGGTATGAATTATGTGAACATTCATAACGAAACAAGTAACGTCACTGATGGTACTTTTTAAATCAGGGTTGCTATCATGACTCTTAAGAGCGTCTTTCAAGGCAGGAGTGAGGGCAGAGCTGGAAAATTTACAGGTTCTTTATTGCTCACATGGAATCAATAAAAAAGCTAAATTGTAGAAAATACCCCTAAGCAACTGGATTATTCTCTCTAGAATGAAGAAGAGAGAGATCTAATGATATACAGACTGAAGATAACTTAGGAAGAGTGAAATTAGGGTAGTAGTTCCACTGGTGATATTTATCAAATCACTTGCGCTCTCTCATTTTTAATATTGCTTAGTGTTGACGGCACCGTTCAGGGCAGGGGAAATATCAAAGCTTCAACAGATACACAGATCGTTTACGACGGCATAGTGCTAAATATGTACTCATTGGAGCGGAGAGAGATATATGATAATATATGTGATGTAAATCGTTTAGGAAACCGACTGGTTGAGGAATGAGACACTTGTATAACATTTGGGAATCCTTATTGAGGAAACGTTTCGGCAACCAGTGGCTTCTTCAGTCCAATATGCACACACTTCTTTGTTGATGCAGCTTATACTGTAGTGTGCAGTCATAACAAACAACTACCTCTAACTATTAACACTCCCTAAACACAGTAAAGAGCAGTAACTCAGTGTTGGGACAGCCTCAGTGTGTATTCTGCCACAGGTCGCTCTCTTAACTGGGTAAGTGTACGTTACACTAACCTAGCCTACAATAACGGATATTTAATATAAGTTTCTGCTTAAACCACACACAAGTTGACCTGTTGTAACTGGTGGCAGAACACACCTGCTGTTTGGAGAACCCGCTGCTGCGTTGGCAGCAGTAGCAGCCGCCGCTCGTTCTCCAATCAGCACGTGTGTTTTGCAACGAGTTACAACAGGTCAACTTCTGTGCGCTTTAAGCAGAAACTGAAATTTAATATTAGTTATTGTAGGCTAGGTTAGCGTAATCTACATTTTCCCAGTTAAGAGAGCGACCTCTAACTGACAGCCTGGAACACATCCTTACTTAAATCGTTGAAAACTTCACGTTTGTTGCTAAAGTTTGAGGATGAGTTGCGCTTTTGCCGGGACCGTAGCCGCGGGTGCCGCCGCCGCTGCTGCTGCCGCCGCTGCCGCCGCTGCTGCTGCCTCTGTCGCCGCTGCTGCCTCTGTCGCCGCTGCCGCCGTTTGTGTTGCTACTTCCTATCTTTTTTTGTTTTATTTCAGTTTTACTCCACCATTTTCTGTATATGGTCTAGACTTCATTATCACACCCTTCCTCACACCTCACCTGCACTGTTCCTTCACTTGTTCTTCCTCACACCTCACTGTTCCTTCACTTGTTCTTCCTCACACCTCACTGTTCCTTCACTTGTTCTTCCTCACACCTCACCTGCACTGTTCCTTCACTTGTTCTTCCTCACACCTCACCTGCACTGTTCCTTCACTTGTTCTTCCTCACACCTCACCTGCACTGTTCCTTCACTTGTTCTTCCTCACACCTTCACTTTAGCACCTACTCTCTTCTCATAAATGTTTATTCTGTTGATATTCAAAAGGAACTCGACAGATTCCTCAAACCACTTTTTTATCCGCCGGGTTGTCGGACATACGTTGGCGTGCGGGAGGCAGGCACTAACAGCTTGATCGATCATGCCAACAACCAGGAGGCCTGGTCTGGGAGCGGGCCGCAGGGGCGGTGACCTCTGGAAGCGACTCCAGGTAAACTGCAGGTTCCCCTTTAATCTTTTTTGAGGGCCACTGCCAGTAGTCCGTCTGGGTGGTGGTATGTACTTTTCTCGCCAGGGACAGTGTGTCCTGACGAAGGGGTTAGTATCCCTTACCTTACCTTTGTTTCTTATTTTATATTCCCATATTATAGTCCGTCACCCAGTGTACTTACCATCGCTCATTGTATCCACTTCCCATTTAAGTTTTCAGTATTTTGTATGATTATAATTTTACATTTTGTATTTCTTCGTATTTCCCTTTGTTAATATTTTTCACAAAATTATCAAGTTGATATTTTCTCATCATAGGTAAAGGCAGCAGATCTAGATTATTATATTTCTAGAACGTGCGAAACTCATGTGGGTTTAGCAGTTTCATCCTTCTGCTGCTGCTGCTGCTAATAACTGGGCACAAACCTTACTCTGGTATTGTGACACTGTTGTTGCTGCCGCCTTCGTCAGACATGCAAGCACCAACATATAAACAAAGTCTTCTCTCCAGGCTGTAATACTGCTGTATACTAACAGGTCCCTTCAGGCCGGAAGATTACTGAGCCAGAAAACGTATAAAGAACTTTCACTGCTCATAACACTCAAGCCTCTAAACTAATGGGAATGCATGAAATCCCTTTAACTGTATTCCTTGGGACGTAGGCGAGAAAGGTACAATATAATTTACACCTCGAAAATCCTGGAGAGACTAATCCTAAGCCAGCACATTGGATTCACTTCATATAAAAGCAAGAGACTTTGCAAACGATACCACGTACCCCAATAAAAAGCAAGGGTGCAGTAAGTACACTAAGAGAAAACTCGTTGAGTGTCGGAGGTCCCCGGCTCTTCAACATCCTCCATCCATAAAGGAAATTACTAACAAACCTTCGGTAATCTTCAAGATGAAACAGGACAAGTTACTCAAATCGTTTCCTGGCCAGACAGGTTGTGGTTCATACGTTGCACTGCATGCAGCCAGTAGTAAGAACCTAGTTGATCATATCTTGATCCACCAGGATGGCTGGTCTGGGACTGGGCCGCAGGGGCGTTGACCCCAGAGCGCATCTTTCAGGTATCAGAAAATCCAAGTTTGTTGGCACAACCCTGGGAAATTTTCAACTAGAAAAAGTTGCATAAGGGAGGTAGTAGAGTGCTAGCCAAAAATTACCATCTATTAGCCCTATCATCTTACCAAAAAGTTTTTGAAAGTAATGAGATGCCAAATTACTAGTACTGAGCATTGTTTATTGTATAGTGTAGGTAGTGTTTATTATACAGTGTAGGTAGTGTTTATTATACAGTGTTGGTAGTGTTTATTATATAGTGTTGGTAGTGTTTATTGTACAGTGTAGGTAGTGTTTATTATACAGTGTTGGTAGTGTTTATTATATAGTGTTGGTAGTGTTTATTGTACAGTGTAGGTAGTGTTTATTATATAGTGTTGGTAGTGTTTATTATATAGTGTTGGTAGTGTTTATTGTATAGTGTTGGTAGTATTTATTGTACAGTGTAGGTAGTGTTTATTGTATAGTGTTGGTAGTATTTATTGTACAGTGTAGGTAGTGTTTATTGTACAGTGTAGGTAGTGTATATTGTATAGTGTTGGTAGTATTTATTGTACAGTGTAGGTAGTGTTTATTGTATAGTGTTGGTAGTATTTATTGTACAGTGTTGGTAGTGTTTATTGTACAGTGTTGGTAGTGTTTATTGTACAGTGTAGGTAGTGTTTATTGTACAGTGTAGGTAGTGTTTATTGTACAGTGTTGGTAGTGTTTATTGTACAGTGTAAGTAGTGTTTATTGTACAGTGTAGGTAGTGTTTATTATATAGTGTTGGTAGTGTTTATTATATAGTGTTGGTAGTGTTTATTGTATAGTGTTGGTAGTATTTATTGTACAGTGTAGGTAGTGTTTATTGTATAGTGTTGGTAGTATTTATTGTACAGTGTAGGTAGTTTTTATTGTATAGTGTTGGTAGTATTTATTGTACAGTGTTGGTAGTGTTTATTGTACAGTGTTGGTAGTGTTTATTGTACAGTGTTGGTAGTGTTTATTGTACAGTGTAGGTAGTGTTTATTGTACAGTGTAGGTAGTGTTTATTATATAATGTTGGTAGTGTTTATTTTACAGTGTTGGTAGTGTTTATTGTACAGTGCAGGTAGTGTTTATTGTACAGTGTAGGTAGTGTTTATTGTACAGTGTAGGTAGTGTTTATTTTACAGTGTTGGTAGTGTTTATTGTACAGTGCTGGTAGTGTTTATTGTACAGTGTTGGTAGTGTTTATTGTAGAGTGTAGGTAGTGTTTATTGTACAGTGTTGGTAGTATTTATTGTACAGTGTTGGTAGTGTTTATTGTACAGTGTAGGTAGTGTTTATTGTACAGTGTAGGTAGTGTTTATTTAAATGTTGGTAGTGTTTATTTTACAGTGTTGGTAGTGTTTATTGTACAGTGCAGGTAGTGTTTATTGTACAGTGTTGGTAGTGTTTATTTTACAGTGTTGGTAGTGTTTATTGTACAGTGTTGGTAGTGTTTATTGTACAGTGTAGGTAGTGTTTATTGCACCGTGTAGGTAGTGTTTATTATATAGTGTTGGTAGTGTTTATTGTACAGAGTTGGTAGTGTTTATTGTACAGTGCTGGTAGTGTTTATTGTACAGTGTTGGTAGTGTTTATTTTACAGTGTTGGTAGTGTTTATTGTAGAGTGTAGGTAGTGTTTATTGTACAGTGTTGGTAGTATTTATTGTACAGTGTTGGTAGTGTTTATTGTACAGTGTAGGTAGTGTTTATTGTACAGTGTAGGTAGTGTTTATTATATAATGTTGGTAGTGTTTATTTTACAGTGTTGGTAGTGTTTATTGTACAGTGCAGGTAGTGTTTATTGTACAGTGTAGGTAGTGTTTATTGTACAGTGTAGGTAGTGTTTATTATATAGTGTTGGTAGTGTTTATTATATAGTGTTGGTAGTGTTTATTGTACAGTGTAGGTAGTGTTTATTATATAGTGTTGGTAGTGTTTATTATATAGTGTTGGTAGTGTTTATTGTATAGTGTTGGTAGTGTTTATTGTAAGTGTAGGTAGTGTTTATTGTAAGTGTTGGTAGTTTTATTTACAGTGTAGGTAGTGTTTATTGTACAGTGTAGGTAGTGTTTATTGTATAGTGTTGGTAGTATTTATTGTACAGTGTAGGTAGTGTTTATTGTATAGTGTTGGTAGTATTTATTGTACAGTGTTGGTAGTGTTTATTGTACAGTGTTGGTAGTGTTTATTGTACAGTGTATGTAGTGTTTATTGTGCAGTGTAGGTAGTGTTTATTGTAGTGTTGGTAGTGTTTATTGTAGTGTTGGTAGTGTTTATTGTAGTGTTGGTAGTGTTTATTGTAATGTTGGTAGTGTTTATTGTACAGTGTATGTAGTGTTTATTGTACAGCGTGGGTAGTTTTTATTGTACAGTGTTGGTAGTGTTTATTGTCCAGTGTAGGTAGTGTTTATTGTACAGCGTGGGTAGTGTTTATTGTACAGCATGGGTAGTGTTTATTGTACAGCGTGGGTAGTGTTCATTGTAGAGCGTGGGTAGTGTAGAGCATGTACTTGCACTGAACATTGCAGTTTGTTCCGTGCATGTCGGCAAAGTTCATTTCAACCTAATATTTTTCTATTACTGGGAAAAGGTAAACCTGCATGGGTTATTGAAGCATGTTACTTATGACACACACAACACTAGCTAACCTGAGATAACTTCAGACCTGCGCAACACTGCACCTCAGGCTGGGTTCTTGAGCCTCAGGCTGGGTTCTTGAGCCTCAGGCTGGGTTCTTGAGCCTCAGGCTGGGTTCCTGGGCCTTTGGCTGGGTTCCTGGGCCTCTGGCTGGGTTCCTGGGCCTCAGGCTGGGTTGCTGGGCCTCAGGCTGGGTTGCTGGCCCTCAGGCTGGGTTGCTGGGCCTCAGGCTGGGTTGCTGGGCCTCTGGCTGGGTTCCTGGGCCTCTGGCTGGGTTGCTGGGCCTCAGGCTGGGTTGCTGGGCCTCAGGCTGGGTTGCTGGGCCTCTGGCTGGGTTGCTGAGCCTCAGGCTGGGTTGCTGGGCCTCAGGCTGGGTTCCAGCGAGTCAGTCTGGGTTGCTGGGACCCAGGCTGGGTTCCAGCGAGTCAGGCTGGGCTGCAGGAACCCAGGCTGGGTTGCAGGGACCCAGGCTGGGTTGCAGGACCCAGGCTGGGTTGCAGGACCCAGGCTGGGTTGCAGGACCCAGGCTGGGTTGCAGGGACCCAGGCTGGGTTGCAGGGACCCAGGCTGGGTTGCAGGGACCCAGGCTGGGTTGCAGGGACCCAGGCTGGGTTGCAGGGACCCAGGCTGGGTTGCAGGGACCCAGGCTGGGTTGCAGGGACCCAGGCTGGGTTGCAGGGACCCAGGCTGGGTTGCAGGACCCAGGCTGGGTTGCAGGGACCCAGGCTGGGTTGCAGGGACCCAGGCTGGGTTGCAGGGACCCAGGCTGGGTTGCAGGGACCCAGGCTGGGTTGTAGGCTGAATATACTTTCCCAGTTTCTTCATGAAGACTTAAACTTGTTCCAGCAGTGTTACTTTTACACTTGTCCCAGCAGTGTTACTTTTACACTTGTCCCAGCAGTGTTACTTTTACACTTGTTCCAGCAGTGTTACTTTTACACTTGTCCCAGCAGTGTTACTTTTACACTTGTCCCAGCAGTGTTACTTTTACACTTGTTCCAGCAGTGTTACTTTTACACTTGTCCCAGCAGTGTTACTTTTACACTTGTTCCAGCAGTGTTACTTTTACACTTGTCCCAGCAGTGTTACTTTTACACTTGTCCCAGCAGTGTTACTTTTACACTTGTCCCAGCAGTGTTACTTTTACACTTGTCCCAGCAGTGTTACTTTTACACTTGTTCCAGCAGTGTCACTTTTACACTTGTCCCAGCAGTGTTACTTTTACACTTGTTCCAGCAGTGTTACTTTTACACTTGTCCCAGCAGTGTTACTTTTACACTTGTCCCAGCAGTGTTACTTTTACACTTGTCCCAGCAGTGTTACTTTTATTCTTTGACAAGAAGTCTGGGGGACACGGATGTTGATATGGGGTTCTATTGTTGTTCACACGGCGACCCTGTTTTTTTATTATTTATTTTTCATTTTCCCCCTATGTTTTAATTGCAGCATGTTGTGTTGATAGTGTGCAGACAAAAATTATTGTTACCTGGAGGTTGCCCGGGCCCCGACCAGGCCTCCTTTTGGATCAGGATCTGCTCAACCAGGCTGTTAATGCTGGCCACACATAATCCAACGTACGAGCCACAGCCTGGCTGATCGGGCACTGATTATATTTATCTGTCCAGTTTATTCTTGAAGACAGCCTGGGGTCTATTGGTAATTCCCCTTATGTATGATGGAAGGCTGTTCAACAGTCTTGGGCTCTGGAGTCTTATTGTGTTTTCTCTTAGTGCACGTATGGCGCTCCTGCTTTTCACTTGAGGTATGTTTCACGTCTGCCTAGTCTTTTGCTTTCGTATCGAGTGATTTCTGTGTGCAAATTTCTGGCCAGTACTTCTAGATCTTTTAGGTGTAGATTGTGATGCATCTTTCTCTCCTTTATTCCAGGGAGTACAGACCAAATGACTTCAAGCATTCCCAGTAATTAAGGTGTTTAAACCAATACATGCAGCGAAGGTTCTCTGTACAGTCTCTAGATCTGCAATTTCACTTGCCTTGAATGGTGTACGGCAGTATTCCAGCCTAGAGAGAGAACGTAGGTAAATACTAGCTTTCAAAGACAGTTGATGGATGGAACAATGTACCAAGTAGTATAATAGAAGCTAAACCTTTGGGTAGCTTTAAAAAGAGATTAGACAGATATACGAGTGAGAGGCTGGGTCCGATTGGTACCTAACATGGATTGTGCAGTTGTTGGGAATCCAAGTGGTTGTCGATCATGCTTCTTACAACACTTTCAAAGATTTTTTATAATGTGTGACGTTAGAGCTATCGGTCTATAATTCCTTGCTGTTGGTTCGCAGCCATTTTTATGTAGTGCGACTACATACATTGTTTTTAACGACTGTGGGATGACACCTGTGTCCAGGCTCCTCGTAGCTTGTAGTACATGTATGGTATACAATACCGACAAGATGAAGAATTAGAAACATGTACAACATCTGGGTATCTTTATTGTAGACGTTTCGCCATCCAGTGGCTTTATCAATACAAATTCAAGGACATAAGTGGAAGGCAGTAGAAACTAAATATACATAAAATATGAGGTAATCAGTCCCTCAGGCTTGGAGTTGGTGAAGAGTACCGTAGTCGTGTCTAATTCTTCATCTCGTCAATATTGTATACCATACTTGTCAGAATCTTGGTTCAGAGGACGTCTCCACAACCTACTTCAAGGTAATGGAAGGATGGCTTCAGTTATATTCAGTCAAGGGAATGGAAGGATGGCTTCAGTTATATTCAGTCAAGGGAATGGAAGGATGGCTTCAGTTATATTCAGTCAAAGGAATGGAAGGATGGCTTCAGTTATATTCAGTCAAAGGAATGGAAGGATGGCTTCAGTTATATTCAGTCAAAGGAATGGAAGGATGGCTTCAGTTATATTCAGTCAAAGGAATGGAAGGATGGCTTCAGTTATATTCAGTCAAGGAATGGAAGGATGGCTTCAGTTATATTCAGTCAAAGGAATGGAAGGATGGCTTCAGTTATATTCAGTCAAAGGAATGGAAGGATGGCTTCAGTTATATTCAGTCAAAGGAATGGAAGGATGGCTTCAGTTATATTCAGTCAAAGGAATGGAAGGATGGCTTCAGTTATATTCAGTCAAAGGAATGGAAGGATGGCTTCAGTTATATTCAGTCAAAGGAATGGAAGGATGGCTTCAGTTATATTCAGTCAAAGGAATGGAAGGATGGCTTCAGTTATATTCAGTCAAAGGAATGGAAGGATGGCTTCAGTTACGTTCAGTCAAAGGAATGGAAGGATGGCTTCAGTTATATTCAGTCAAAGGAATGGAAGGATGGCTTCAGTTATATTCAGGCAAAGGAATGGAAGGATGGCTTCAGTTACGTTCAGTCAAAGGAATGGAAGGATGGCTTCAGTTACGTTCAGTCAAAGGAATGGAAGGATGGCTTCAGTTATATTCAGTCAAAGGAATGGAAGGATGGCTTCAGTTATATTCAGTCAAGGGAATGGAAGGATGGCTTCAGTTATATTCAGTCAAGGGAATGGAAGGATAGCTTCAGTTATATTGTCAAGAGAATGGAAGGATGGCTTCAGTTACGTTCAGTCAAAGGAATGGAAGGATGGCTTCAGTTATATTCAGTCAAAGGAATGAAAGGATAGCTTCAGTTACGTTCAGTCAAAGGAATGGAAGGATGGCTTCAGTTATATTCAGTCAAAGGAATGGAAGGATGGCTTCAGTTACGTTCAGTCAAAGGAATGGAAGGATGGCTTCAGTTATATTCAGTCAAAGGAATGGAAGGATGGCTTCAGTTACGTTCAGTCAAAGGAATGGAAGGATGGCTTCAGTTACGTTCAGTCAAAGGAATGGAAGGATGGCTTCAGTTATTCAGTCAAGGAATGGAAGGATGGCTTCAGTTATTCAGTAAAAGGAATGGAAGGATGGCTTCAGTTATATTCAGTCAAGGAATGGAAGGATGGCTTCAGTTATATTCAGTCAAGGGAATGGAAGGATGGCTTCAGTTATATTCAGTCAAGGAATGGAAGGATGGCTTCAGTTATATTCAGTCAAGGAATGGAAGGATAGCTTCAGTTATTCAGTCAAAGGAATGGAAGGATGGCTTCAGTTACGTTCAGTCAAAGGAATGGAAGGATGGCTTCAGTTACGTTCAGTCAAGGGAATGGAAGGATGGCTTCAGTTACGTTCAGTCAAAGGAATGGAAGGATGGCTTCAGTTACGTTCAGTCAAAGGAATGGAAGGATGGCTTCAGTTACGTTCAGTCAAGGGAATGGAAGGATGGCTTCAGTTACGTTCAGTCAAGGGAATGGAAGGATGGCTTCAGTTATATTGTCAAGGGAATGGAAGGATGGCTTCAGTTATATTCAGTCAAGGTAATGGAAGGATGGCTTCAGTTATATTGTCAAGGGAATGGAAGGATGGCTTCAGTTATATTCAGTCAAGGGAATGGAAGGATGGCTTCAGTTATATTCAGTCAAGGGAATGGAAGGATGGCTTCAGTTATATTGTCAAGGGAATGGAAGGATGGCTTCAGTTACGTTCAGTCAAGGGAATGGAAGGATGGCTTCAGTTACGTTCAGTCAAGGGAATGGAAGGATGGCTTCAGTTACGTTCAGTCAAGGGAATGGAAGGATAGCTTCAGTTACGTTCAGTCAAGGAATGGAAGGATG
Organism: Cherax destructor; assembly: GCA_009830355.1. NCBI lineage: Eukaryota > Metazoa > Arthropoda > Malacostraca > Decapoda > Parastacidae > Cherax > Cherax destructor. The sequence goes on from WNWK01011376.1 coordinate 22,575, forward strand.
GCTTCAGTTACGTTCAGTCAAGGGAATGGAAGGATAGCTTCAGTTACGTTCAGTCAAGGGAATGGAAGGATGGCTTCAGTTATATTCAGTCAAGGGAATGGAAGGATGGCTTCAGTTACGTTCAGTCAAGGGAATGGAAGGATGGCTTCAGTTACGTTCAGTCAAGGGAATGGAAGGATGGCTTCAGTTACGTTCAGTCAAGGGAATGGAAGGATGGCTTCAGTTACGTTCAGTCAAGGGAATGGAAGGATGGCTTCAGTTACGTTCAGTCAAGGGAATGGAAGAATGGCTTCAGTTACGTTCAGTCAAGGGAATGGAAGGATGGCTTCAGTTACGTTCAGTCAAGGGAATGGAAGGATGGCTTCAGTTACGTTCAGTCAAGGGAATGGAAGGATGGCTTCAGTTACGTTCAGTCAAGGGAATGGAAGGATGGCTTCAGTTACGTTCAGTCAAGGGAATGGAAGGATGGCTTCAGTTACGTTCAGTCAAGGGAATGGAAGGATGGCTTCAGTTATATTCAGTCAAAGGAATGGAAGAATGGCTTTAGTTATGTTCAGTAAGAAGAATGGCTTCAATTCCTGTGAGTAAACGTCCTTCAGGCATCTACGTACACACATGAACCATACATACACACACACATGAACCATACATAGGCATGATTGTAAGTTTCTTGACTTAGGGCGGACAGTAAGACGCAGATGAGCCGTAGGTACGTTAGGAAGTATGTTCCCTCTCAGGGGGAACAAGAGATGAACCATAGGCACCATAGCAAGTATGTCTTCATTCTCATTGTGAACACTAAGACTAACAAGTATAAAGAACTAGACCAAGAGATGGTAGGTTTTTTTTTTAAGTTTCGTACATGTTATTGTTTAATGATTTTAAATAGTGCACAATGTAGGATTTAATCCAGATAAACCATTAAAGTCAGTGTAAAGTATTGTGGTCTTGGCTACGTGTAGTTGTAGGTAAAGATCATACACAGTTTCAAAAGTATGTATGATTGTACCCTTGAGGAAGGAATAAGTAAAACAGGTCGATAAGAAGGTAACCGGACACACGGTATGAATCAACTGGTACACACAACTAGACGGTCAGTACACACAGTTCACACTCAAAAATCACCACACACTCGCATGTTATATGTATACGCGTAATTATAAATATTAAAAATAACTATATACCTAACATATTAAATATGAGATGTGGTTTTGAAGTGTATTACAAATTGTGGTCATGAAGGTGGAGTGCTGAAGGAAGATTAAGGTGGGGGTAGTTGGCAAGTGCTGCCATCTCGACGGACCCAAACTTGCCTCCCACCAGGACGCCATTCTGTTGCTGCTGCATCTCTCCTCGCATTCTCAACATTAGTTACTTAATTTTTGCTCACACATTTAGCGTTTAAAACATGATTTGCTATTTTGCCAGTAATAGGTGTGCCAAACTTATTATTACCGTGAGTGAGAGTGATGGGAGACGACGTAGTAGGTCCACACCCTACGGCCCCCTTTGGAGCGTTATGACGGTGTGTTGAGGGGTCTCGGGGTAGGGGGTTGCTGGTACCCTGGAGTGAGCATAGTGGCCGCCACACTGTAAACAAGTCCTCCAGATCCTTCCCTTTGCCGCGCGCCAATTTTCACGATGTATCTACCTACCTACTTATTTGCCAAGCAAACTCCTGACTTCACCTCAGCCTATTATAGTGAGGCTGATTTTTATGAAGTTAATTGCAAATATTTTAAAAAAATAATTGTAAGGGCTACAGTGTAGACTTGTGATGGCTCTTCCTCTCACCGTCTTGTTAAATAGGAACTTGGGATATGTACGTTTAGAGAATTTTACATATGGGGCTGGATCTGATAGGAAATTAAACAAAGTCCAAATTGAGAAAAAAATGTGATGCGTTTAATAAAATTACATTGGGTAGCTGTGTTGATATTGGTCCTTTGGTAAGCTTGTTAATGCCAGCCAAACCTTTTGTAACTTTTTTTTTATCTTACCATCCTAGTACGATGACGTTCGTATTTTGTTTACATCTTACCATCTTAGTCACAAGTTAACATAATTTCTCTGAAGGGAATAAGACACCGTTACAGTTTAGCTGCTTTTGGGATAATTAATCTTATTGAGTTGAAACTGTAGTAGTAATTTCTAACTTGAGATAAACTGAAGCATGTAACGAGAACGGCACCACATGCTGAACTGCTCTTTACAGTTATTCAAAGAAGCTCGGAAAAGAATTAGTCATTGTTTAAGATATATATTAGAAACATGTTTACATTCTCTTGAACGTACAATGGTGTCAACAAAACACTGTCTACATCATACAATAATGTTATCAGCAAATCATTGCCTTGAACATACAAAAATGTCATCAAAACATTGTCCTGAACATAAAATAGTGTCATAAATCATTCTTGAAAATATAATAGTCATTTCAAGCTCGCTTATTCAGTTGATTTTAAATTATATAAGTTATATAATCAAGGCTGCAGAAATAATGTATTATGTACCTCCATTCACTTAAAAGATTAGCGAATGCTTAATTTACACGTTATAAATTGTAGTATTGCGACATATATGTGACAGGTTATCAGTAGTTATTCCAAAATCTGCACTCTGGTGACTGCTTGGTCAAGCAGGCTATAACTGCTAGCAATCCCTCAGACGTGTACGTCCATCTCAGCCTGAGTTAAGTATAGTAAGGCAGGTTTTGGACAACCCTGGCTTGTTAGTGTTATCAGTATTGTAAGTTGAATATTAAGGCAAAATTATTTGGGGGTCTACCTACCAAGAACACAGCAAGGCAAATGTAGTACAACCTTCAAAGAAAGAAAAGTCACGCCACTGATAGTAATGCCCAAATTACCTGTGCTCTTAGATCTGGAATATTGTTGTTCTTGCAGGACCTTTCAAGGCAGGGGAGATATCAGGATTGGTAAATATGTAATTTAGAGATGTTTACTGCCCACGTAATCAGTAACACATCTAAACCACTGGGAAGGCCTCAAAACATTTGAAATGTACTATTTGGAATGGAGAGGAAATACTTGATATGGTACCAGACCAGGCTTTCTAGTAGATCAAAGCCTGATCAACCAGGCTGTTACTGCTGACCGCACGCAGTCCGATAAATGGAGGACTGCCCGGCTGGTCAGGAACTGATTGGAGGAGCTTATCTAGTTCCCTCTTGGAAACATCAAGTGGTTTGTTGGTAATTCCCCTTACACACGGAAGTAGGGCGTTAAAGAGTCGGGGACATCAGACACTCCTCGAGTTGTCTCTCTTAGTGCACTCTTCGCTCCTCTCATTTTAAGTGGAGGTATTTGGCACTGCCAATTCTCTTGTCATAATGAGCGATTAGTGTTCAGGTTTGGGACCAGTTCCTCCAAGATTTTCCATGTGTAAATTATTATATACCTTTCTAGCTAAAGTTCCAAGGAGTACATTTGAAAGGGCTTAAAGCTTTTCCAGAAATTGTGATGATTGAATGTATACGGCCAGTTAGTTCTCTTTATACGTTAGTATAAAGAGAACTAACGCAGTATCCTAACGTAGAAACAAATGAATGTAAGTGTCATCATCGGCTCAGTATCTTTTGTCTTGAATGTTCTAGTTATCCAGGATATAATTTTCCTTGCTGTAGCAATGGCAGCATTGTTGTGATCTCTGAATATGAGATGTGAACCATTACTCTCAAGTTTCGCACGTGGAACTTTGGCTCTATTGAATAATATAGTTTGTGGTGATGGGAGGAAGTTTAAACCTAGTGAGAAGCAAGCTTGGAGTGATTGTAATTGAAGCTGAATGTATTTAATTATTTTTTAGTAATTGTAATTATAATTGAACATTTAGATTAAAAAGTAATTGTAATTGACTGTCGTCAAGCTTATACATGCTGAAATTGCTTCATAAAACAGGGCGTCTCCTCCCCACACCTTTTGTCGTTCATGTCATCTTCAGCAGAGCTAAATAGAAACCACTCTCTGATAAACCAGAGCAAGTTTTGAAAAAGTATATACAAGAGGAGTGTGCTCCCTTGGCTTGTTGGAAGATGCTGCCTCTGAAGATGCTGCCTCTGAAGATGCTGCCTCTGAAGATGCTGCCTCTGAAGAAACAAGCCTGGCCCATGGCCGGGCTCAGAGAGTAGATAAACTCTTCAAAGATAAATGATGGGTTACATAGCCGCTTCAGCATCGTCACAGTATTTAGCATATAAGGATTTTTTCACTCCAAGCACGGTGCAGCTGGGGACCTGCAACACGGTGCAGCTGGGGACCTGCAACACGGTGAGCTGGGGACCTGCAACACGGTGCAGCTGGGGACCTGCAACACGGTGCAGCTGGGGACCTGCAACACGGTGCAGCTGGGGACCTGCAACACGGTGCAGCTGGAGACCTGCAACACGGTGCAGCTGGGGACCTGCAACACGGTGCAGCTGGGGCCCTGCAACACGGTGCAGCTGGAGACCTGCAATACGGTGCAGCTGGGGACCTGCAACACGGTGCAGCTGGGGACCTGCAACACGGTGCAGCTGGGGACCTGCAACACGGTGCAGCTGGGGACCTGCAACACGGTGCAGCTGGGGACCTGAAACACGGTGCAGCTGGGGACCTGCAACACGGTGCAGCTGGGGACCTGCAACACGGTGCAGCTGGGGACCTGCAACACGGTGCAGCTGTGTTGTGGGGTTCTTTTCATAGATTTGGTAATATTAACAGACGATGAGCTTGGTTTTTGGTAGCGTTTAATGAGGCGTTGGATATATGGGAGCTGAGAGCCTATGCCTGTGTGTCTGTCCTGCACTGAGTCTGGGTGGTAACTGAACACTAGGCCGCCTGGCGCTGAGGCATTCAAAAGGCAGGCCTATCATTGGCTGATGCCAGATCACATGGGCAGAGGTTGGAAATCACGTGAACAGCCGTGATGCAGCCGTTATAAGTACAACCCGTACACAGCTGGGGACCTGCAACACGGTGCAGCTGGGGACCTGCAACACGGTGCAGCTGGGGACCTGCAACACGGTGCAGCTGGGGACCTGCAACACGGTGCAGCTGGGGACCTGCAACACGGTGCAGCTGGGGACCTGCAACACGGTGCAGCTGGGGACCTGCAACACGGTGCATCTGGGGGACCTGCAACACGGTGCATCTGGGGGACCTGCAACACGGCGCAGCTGGGGGACCTGCAACACGACACAGCTGGGGGACCTGCAACACGGCACAGCTGGGGGACCTGCAACACGGTGCATCTGGGGGACCTGCAACACGGCGCAGCTGGGGGACTTGCAACACGGCACAGCTGGGGGACTTGCAACACGGCACAGCTGGGGGACTTGTAACACGGTACATCTGGGAGACCTGCAACACGACACAGCTGGGGGACTTGCAACACGGCACAGCTGGGGGACTTGCAACACGGCGCAGCTGGAGACCTGCAACACGGCACAGCTGGGGACCTGCAACACGGCGCAGCTGGGGGACTTGCAACACGGCGCAGCTGGGGGACTTGCAACACGTTGCAGCTGGGGAACTTACAACACGGCACAGCTGGGGGACCTGCAACACGGTGCATCTGGGGGACCTGCAACACGGCGGAGCTGGGGGACTTGCAACACGGCGCAGCTGGGGACCTGCAACAAAGTGAAGCTGGGGACCTGCAACAAAGTGAAACTGGGGACCTGCAACAAAGTGAAGCTGTGGGACCTGCAACAAAGTGAAGCTGGGGACCTGCAACAAAGTGAAGCTGGGGACCTGCAACAAAGTGAAGCTGGGGACCTGCAACAAAGTGAAGCTGGGGACCTGCAACAAAGTGAAGCTGGGGACCTGCAACAAAGTGAAGCTGGGGACCTGCAATATTCCGCGAACTTTTGATTAAGTGCAGCCAAGAAATTTTTGTGAGTACTTTCCATGGTTGCAGTGTAATGAAGTGTTAAAACAGATGTTGCTTGTGTTACTTGTGCACCATTAATGGTACGTGTTACTTGTGCACCATTAATGGTACATGTTACTTGTGCACCATTAATGGTACATGTGTTACTTGTGCACCATTAATGGTACATGTGTTACTTGTGCACCATTAATGGTACATGTGTTACTTGTGCACCATTAATGGTACATGTGTTACTTGTGCACCATTAATGGTACACGTGTTACTTGTGCACCATTAATGGTACATGTTACTTGTGCACCATTAATGGTGCGTGTTACTTGTGCACCATTAATGGTACGTTACTTGTGCACCATTAATGGTACATGTGTTACTTGTGCACCATTAATGGTACATGTGTTACTTGTGCACCATTAATGGTACATGTGTTACTTGTGCACCATTAATGGTACATGTGTTACTTGTGCACCATTAATGGTACATGTGTTACTTGTGCACCATTAATGGTACATGTGTTACTTGTGCACCATTAATGATACATGTGTTACTTGTGCACCATTAATGGTACATGTGTTACTTGTGCACCATTAATGATACGTGTTACTTGTGCACCATTAATGGTACATGTGTTACTTGTGCACCATTAATGGTACATGTGTTACTTGTGCACCATTAATGGTACATGTGTTACTTGTGCACCATTAATGGTACATGTGTTGTGCACCTTTAATGGTACATGTGTTACTTGTGCACCATTAATGGTACATGTGTTACTTGTGCACCATTAATGGTACATGTGTTACTTGTGCACCATTAATGGTACATGTGTTACTTGTGCACCATTAATGGTACATGTGTTACTTGTGCACCATTAATGGTACATGTGTTACTTGTGCACCATTAATGGTACATGTGTTACTTGTGCACCATTAATGGTACATGTGTTACTTGTGCACCATTAATGGTACATGTGTTACTTGTGCACCATTAATGGTACATGTGTTACTTGTGCACCATTAATGGTACATGTGTTACTTGTGCACCATTAATGGTACATGTGTTACTTGTGCACCATTAATGGTACATGTGTTACTTGTGCACCATTAATGGTACATGTGTTACTTGTGCACCATTAATGGTACATGTGTTACTTGTGCACCATTAATGGTACATGTGTTACTTGTGCACCATTAATGGTACATGTGTTACTTGTGCACCATTAATGGTACATGTTACTTGTGCACCATTAATGATACATGTGTTACTTGTGCACCATTAATGGTACATGTGTTACTTGTGCACCACTAATGGTACACGTGTGTACATTATGCATATTTATTTATTACTTGTAACTTGTGGACATTAATGTTACAAATGTTATGCCCCACAATGTACTGTGAAAGACTTTCAGATTTATTTAATGTAATCTTTTTGGTAATGTTACTAGATGTTATCCATGTTTGATGTTTCAATGTGCTAGATCACTTGTGTAATGTTCAGATGTGTAGACTCCAGGTGTGTAATGTTCAGATGTGTAGACTCCAGGTGTGTAATGTTCAGATGTGTAGACTCCAGGTGTGTAATGTTCAGATGTGTAGACTCCAGGTGTGTAATGTTCAGATGTGTAGACTCCAGGTGTGTAATGTTCAGATGTGTAGACTCCAGGTGTGTAATGTTCAGATGTGCAGACTCCAGGTGTGTAATGTTCAGATGTGCAGACTCCAGGTAGATACATAACATTTACATTCAGTATATGACGCAAAATGTTTTATTATTTCAAACATTTAACAATTATTTAAAAAATCGTAAAATTTGAAGACCAAAATAACAATACAAAACACCAAGTAACTGATTGTTAATTTTAAAATTTCTGATCAAATAATTTAAAATTGACCTTGATTTATATAATTACTGCAAGTGTGGTGAGCAGCAGGGGTTGCATAACGACCAAACAACACTGTCAACATCCATGGACAACCTGCTGCCAGTACATGTCACAAAGAGTTTACTTATTTCTAAAATAAGGATTAGTTTGTGTCTATATGATGAGTGCTGTGTGAAGACAATGGCGGAACCAAGGGCAGGGGTGAGGTGCTTCAGCCCTCAAAGTTGTACCAGCCCCCCAAAGCCTCTCCCCTCCCCTTCCTAAATAAAGATAATAGTTATAACGATGCTTCAAAAGTGGCCTGTCCCCTCCCCCCACCTTATAAACAGATAGTAACCCCTGTGCCACCTTGCAACCCCTGTATAGACCTGCCCCTGCCTCTTAGCGCAAACCTTGATTTGTTACATACAGTTTTGAGTAAATTTCTAGATATGTTTTCTTGGTTAAGTAACATTGTCGTCTGTAAATATAATTTAACCAATTATAATTTGCGGTGATGCCAATAAATGCAATAATACATTATGTGGATGGGAAGCTTTTGAAGCGGGAACAAAAAACAAGAGACTCGCTTAAACCGCATTGAAATCTAATGTCAAATATTAACTTTGTGATTCAAATGTGAGAGTGAGACAGTAGACGATGTTAGTGATGGTTACTGTGTTACATCTTAATGTATATATTACACCCTTGCTTGGTAGTGTTGTATGGTTGGTTGTGTTGTGTGCTTATATTGTGGTGGTATGTTGTGTAGTTGATGTGTAGTATTGTTTAGTTGATGTGTATTGTGTGCTTGATGTTCGATTTGGTTGATGGTGGTTTGTGATTGATGTGTTGTGGTTGATGTGTGTTGTGTAGTTGGTGTGTTTGATGTGGTCATGGTGTGGTATGTGTGTTTGACTGCCTTTTGTTGTAGGTAGTAGGCTGTGTGGGCGGCAGCGATTTTGCCGGAAAGTGTAATGTTGGTTCTGGGCAAAGCATGTGGTCACAAAATGTGCAAGTGAGTCACCATCATCTGGGTGTGATGTTGCTAGTGCCTCGTGTTGCTAGTGCCTCGTGTTGCTAGTGCCTCGTGTTGCTAGTGCCTCGTGTTGCTAGTGCCTCGTGTTGCTAGTGCCTCGTGTTGCTTGTGGATCGGTCTTCTCATATTAGTGCTCAGCACCACCACCACTCACACAACTCTAGCTTGAGCACCTATGTACACCTGGATGCTCTCCTCAACTCTGTGCTCAGCACCTTCATCACTACAAGACATGCCAAGCCAGTTATGATACTTTTTTAGTCCATTGTTCTCGCTAGCCATGAAAGTCACCTCGGTAGAAGACAGTGAAAAATTGCAGGAAGATAAAAGCAAGGTTTTCCAATGGGCAGTGGAGAACAACATGATGTTCAGTGACAATAAGTTTAGCTGCTTCAATGTGGAAAGAATGAAGAACTCAAAGGGGACACCGTATACAAAACTCAGAGGGTCATGAAATAGAACGAAAGGAACACGTGAAAGACCTGAGATTAATTATGTCCGCTGACCTTTCTTTCAAAGAGCACAAAGCAAATGTCACTACAGCCATAAAGTTAACTGAGTGAATAATGAGAACTTTCAAAACAAGGGAAATAGCGCCAATGGTGATACTTTTCAAATCATTTGTGGTCTCTCGTTTTGGAATAATGTTCAGTGTTGACGACCTCATTCAAGACAGGAGAGATATCAGAGGTGGAACAAATAGAGAGAGCATTTACGGCCCACCGAGAGCCAATTAAGCATTTAAATTACTGGGAACCTCCTAAATATGTACTTACTAGAGCTGAGTACAGAGAGATACATGATAATATATACCTGGAAAGTACTTTAGAGCCTTGTCACAAATCTCCAATAACAACATAATGGAGAGAGAGAGATGGGAGGAAGTGCAAAAATTAACCCAGTGAAAAGTAGGAGTGCAGTGGCCACAATGAACGTTACATCAACATTCGGGGTCCCAGACTATTCAACATCTTACCAGAATATATCAGAAACACTGCTGGGAAAAGTGTAGAAGTCTTCAAGAGGAAACTGGACAAATATCTTGAGATGGCAGCTCAACCAGGCTGTGATGGGTGGGCTGGCGGGCTGCCACCAGCAAGAGCCTGGTCAACCAGGCAAGCACCAGACGATCCTGGCCCAAGGTCGGACTCCAGGAGTAGAAAAACTCTAGAAACTCATGAAAGGTATATCAAAGGCATCCTGAAATACTCTGTAAACTAACAGCCTCTTTGAAAGCAGGCGAATTTACATATCTAGTAAATGTACAGAGAACCTTCATTGCACACATAAGTTCAGTCAGCACCTTAATTACTGGGAACATTTGAAGTTCTTTGACCTGTACTCTTTGGAACTAAGGCGAGAAAGATGCATTATAATTTTCACTCGGTAAATACTAGAGGGACTGATTCCAAATTTTCACATAGAAATCACCCCCCCCAACACGAAAGCAAGAGGCTGAGTAGACGGTGCAAGGTGTCCTGAGTACGCTGGGAGATGCTTAGTGTAAGAAACCCAAGACTGTTCATCAGCCTCTCACACATGAGAGGGATTATCAATAGATACCTTGCTGTCTTCAAGAGGGAACTGGATAGGTTCCTAAAAATTAGTTCCTGATCAACCAGGATGTGGTTCGTACGTTGGACTGCGTACAGCCAGCAGTAACAGTCTGGTTGACGAGGCCTTGACCCACCGGGAGGCCTGGCCTCCAGGGCGTTGACCTTTGGAATATTCTACAGGTAGCCTTGCTTGTCAGTTAGCGAGCTTGAGCACCCATTTACTTCTCAGCGGTAGGTCACCCTAAAGCAGTGGTCCAATTTGAACGGCGTGTGCCTAGGGCCTCTTTTCTGGGAGGGGTGCCACTCTCCTGATAGGGTGCTTACCTAACGAAGTACCCAGCATCTGTCCGTATTGGAGGGGATATTTCCCTTTTTGTCTAAATTTGATGAAGCTGTAGGGTTAATGACACGGAATGAATAATGATGATCTCAACAGCCAGGAAGATGACGGGGTGGGTATTGAGAACTTTCAAAACAAGGGAAATAATGCCGATGGTGACTCTTCAAATCGCAAGTGTTCCCTCTGTGTTGTGGGTTCTTTACATAGATTGGGTAAATAAAGACGAGCTTGGTATGGTAGCGTATATTGGAGTCGAAAAATGTATGGGGAGCCTCGAGTCGTAGGCCTATGTCCGTCTCCACTGCCTATCAGGATGGTACTGACTGCTAGTCGTCCCGGCACTCGGGCATTCAAAAAGGGAGGCCTATGATTGGCTAACGAATGATCACATGGGCAGGGAATGGTGATCACGTGGACAGCTATGGTATAGCCGTTAGAAGCACGAACCGTACACCTCACTTAGAATACTGCTCAGTGCTGACGGCCCCGTTCAGGGCAGGAGAAATATCAGAGCTGGAACAAATTCAGAGATCGTTTACGGCTCACATTGAGCCATTGAAGCATCTAAATTATTGGGAACGCCTTCAAGTCTTGAACATGTACTCATTGGAGCCAGTACACTGGAGGCGAGGAGTCTGCCTGCCTTCTGGCTAGTGGTGCCGGCCTCGCCCCAGAACTGAGGCGAGAGTCTCCACCTTCTGGCTGGTGCCGGCCTCGCCCAGCCAGTACACTGGAGGCGAGGAGTCTGCCTGCCTTCTGGCTAGTGGTGCCGGCCTCGCCCAGCCAGTACACTGGAGGCGAGGAGTCTGCCTGCCTTCTGGCCAGTGCTGCCGGCCTCGCCCTACAAATGAGGCGGATACATGTGGTATTTCCGCACCGGGGAAAGTCACTCCACGCAGCTTTTTCAACTCCTGGAAATGTAGTAGTTGGCATCCTCTTGTGGTTTGTTCCAGTTATTCGTTGTAGTGGTGGTTATTCAGGTTGTGAGTGGGGGGGGGGGGTGATGGCTGCATTTTTGCGAGATTTGGTTCTGGTGTGTACATGGTATTGTGTGGTTCTGGTATGTACATGGTATAGTGTGGTGCTGGTGTGTACAGGGTATAGTGTGGTGCTGGTGTGTACATGGTATAGTGTGGTTCTGGTGTGTACATGGTATAGTGTGGTTCTGGTGTGTACATGGTATAGTGTGGTTCTGGTGTGTACATGGTATAGTGTGGTTCTGGTGTGTACATGGTATAGTGTGGTTCTGTGTGTACATGGTATAGTGTGGTTCTGGTGTGTACATGGTATAGTGTGGTTATGTGTATAGTATACTGATTCGGTTGGTATAGTGTGGTTCTGGTGTGTACATGGTATAGTGTGGTTCTGGTGTTACATGGTATAGTGTGGTTCTGGTGTGTACATGGTATAGTGTGGTTCTGGGGTGTACATGGTATAGTGTGGTTCTGTGTGTACATGGTATAGTGTGGTTCTGGTGTGTACATGGTATAGTGTGGTTCTGGTGTGTACATGGTATAGTGTGGTTCTGGTGTGTACATGGTATAGTGTGGTTCTGGTGTGTACATGGTATAGTGTGGTTCTGGTGTGTACATGGTATAGTGTGGTTCTGGTGTGTACAGGGTATAGTGTGGTTCTGGTGTGTACATGGTATAGTGTGGTTCTGGTGTGTACATGGTATAGTGTGGTTATGGTGTGTACAGGGTATAGTGTGGTTATGGTGTGTACATGGTATAGTGTGGTGCTGGTGTGTACATGGTATAGTGTGGTGCTGGTGTGTACAGGGTATAGTGTGGTGCTTGTGTGTACAGGGTATAGTGTGGTGCTGGTGTGTACATGGTATAGTGTGGTGCTGGTGTGTACATGGTATAGTGTGGTGCTGGTGTGTACATGGTATAGTGTGGTGCTGGTGTGTACAGGGTATAGTGTGGTGCTGGTGTGTACAGGGTATAGTGTGGTGCTGGTGTGTACAGGGTATAGTGTGGTGCTGGTGTGTACATGGTATAGTGTGGTGCTGGTGTGTACAGGGTATAGTGTGGTGCTGGTGTGTACATGGTATAGTGTGGTTCTGGTGTGTACAGGGTATAGTGTGGTTCTAGTGTGTACAGGGTATAGTGTGGTGCTGGTGTGTACAGGGTATAGTGTGGTGCTGGTGTGTACAGGGTATAGTGTGGTGCTGGCATGTAGTGCTAGGTGTCGTTCATGTGGATACAGTACGAGGATACCTGCAGAAGGCTTACGGTGGTCAACGCCCTCACGAGACGGTAGCAGACAAGGCCTGATCAATCAGGCTGTTTCTGCTGGGCGCACGTAATCCAGTGTACGACCCAGAGCCCGACTTACCAGGAACTGATTTGGGGAACTTGTGCGTTTGCCTCTGGACAGTCAGGGGTCTCTTAGTAATCTTCCTAATGTATGATGAGAGGCTGTTGAGAAGTCTTGGGTCTCTTGCACTTAATTCATTATATGTTAGTTTACCCTTGGCACCCATGTTTTCATTGTTTACTTAGCATGTTTCGCCGAACATCTTGCTTTCGTAGGAGTAATTTGTGTGCTGATTTAGGACCAGTCCCTCTAGCATTGGTGTTCGTGTGTACAATGTGATACAGATGTGTAGTGTATATAGTGTTACAGATGTGTACAGTGATGTAGGTGTTTATACTGTGGCGCAGACGTGTACAGAAGTGCAGGTGTGTAGTGTGTGATGCAGGTTTGTAGTCTGTGTTGAAATTGTGGAGAAGGTGCGAGAGTTCCACACTTGGCGGCAGCAACAGCGGCAGCGTCAGCAATGTCAGCAGCAGCGACAGCAGTGGAGACAGGCGGCAGCAGCAGCAGTAACGGCAGCTGCATCAGTGGCGGTAGAAACAGTAGCGGCAGAGGCGGCGGCAGCGCCTTCGGCAGCAGCAGTAGAAGCAATGGCGGCAGCAGCAGTAGTAGCAATGGCGGCAGTAGGAGCAGTAGTAGCGGTTGGAGCAGCAGCAGTAGCAACGGTGGCGGCAGAGGGGTGGCAGCAGCGGTGGTGGCGGCGGCGGCGGTGATGGTGTACTGTGCATGCCATGTTTGGAGTCGGTGCTCTGAATGAGTGTGTGAAGAAGCGTAGTAACGTAGCGTACACACACGCACACACCTACACACGCGCGCGCGTTCGCGCACACATACAAACTAAAATAGCTAACTAATTACACACTCGCACGCAAACGCACGTGCAATCCAGCTCACGCAGGCGCGCTCGCGCACGTACACATAGGCACGCACGAGCGCGCACACATACACATGCAGAGCTCTCCCCCTCCCTCTCCCCCTCCCTACCCCGCCACCTTTGACTCCCTCTTGTATTGAACGGTTCCCTCCCCACAGGCCACGCTCTGGTGTCCCTGCCTTCCTCCTCCCTCTCCTTCCTCCATCCTGCATCTCTCCCTCCCACTTCCTGCCTTCCCCTCTCCCTCTTCCTGCCTTTCCCCTCCCTCCCGTAAACCCTCCCTGTTGCTATTGCCTTCCATCCCACCTACCCGTACCTTCTTTCCCCTTCCCCCCTCGTTTCCTTTTCCCGCAACCTTCCCCCTTTCCATTGCTCCCCTTCCCTCCCTCCCTCCTTCCTTCCTTCCACTCCCGATGCATCCTACCTGCTGGCTGCTTGCCTCTTCTTACTCTACTGTTTCTTTAGTTGGTTGTTGGTGTTGTAGAGGTGTTGTCCACGCCTTGTGTCACCCCCGTCACTGCCTTGTGTCACCCCCGTCACTGCCTTGTGTCACCCCCGTCACTGCCTTGTGTCACCCCCGTCACTGCCTTGTGTCACCCCCGTCACTGCGCACATAATAATTCCTCCCATGACATTTTTATCCACGTTCAAGTGATTGAGGAATTAATGTGAGTGAGAGAGATTGCATATATGTGATTATTTGTAGCTACAAGAGCAGCGCTTGTCCTTCATAGCGGCTCTTAACTACATGTTCATTGCAGAAGCCAGGTATCCATGTTCAGAAATTAGAAATAAATTTATGTACAGTTACCATAGATTCCACCACACTGAATTACTCATATAAAATAACGCTGGTTAATTACGCAAAGAAAGTACTTTGAAGGAAGAAGTCGAATATAAGCTTCTTCTCTTAGTCACATTATTGGGATTTTTTTTTTAATTTTGAATGTCAAGGAAATTTAGTTAAAAGCCTGAGTATATAAGTTAGTATGGTAACATTTATGAAGCAACGTGATATGGAGGGACGGCTAAGTGTTTACCGGCACTTTGACTCCTACATAAACCGTTATCATTAAATGTAAAGTATACAGTTAGCCTTTTGGCCACTTGTTTTGTTTAAGACCACTATGTGCTTGATTATCCTGTCATTGTCAAGAAATATTGTAATATATTGAAAATTTTATTAGTGAAAATATGATGCCAGATATTCTGACAATCTTAAATTTGCATATAACAGATAATATTGATATGTAATTATTCTACCTGGAGATCGTTCCGGGGGTCAACGCCCCCGCAGCCCGGTCCCCGATCAGGTCTCCCGGTGAATTAGGACCTCATCAACCAGGCTGTTACTTCTGGCCTCACGCAATCCAACGTACGAGTTTTAGCCTAATTTATCCAGTTCCCTCTTGAAGACAGCCAGGGATCTATTGGTAATTCCTCTTAAATATAATGGGAGGCTGTTGAACAGTTTTGGGCCCCGGACACTTATTGTGTTCTCTCGGTACACTGATGGCTCCTGCTTTTCACTGAGAGGATGTTGCACCGTTTCCTAGTCCTTTGCTTTTGTAGGGAGTGATTTGTGTGTGCAGATTTGGGACCAGTTCCTCTAGGATTTTCCAGGCGTAGATTATGACGTATCTTCCTCGCCTGCGTTCCAGGGAGTACAGATTAAGGGACTTCAAACGTTCCCTGATGTACTTTTAGTCACCTTAGGTCCAAGTTCCTAGACATTAGGTGTATCCATATTCTCTAAAGCAAGTTACCATCCATAGGCTGGATATGGGGTGCACAATAAACTAGACACATCGGTTCCAAAACTTTAAATATATATATATATATATATATATATATATGCTTATGGTTTCCTGTTTTCAGTGTTGTGTTGTCTTGTAATTTGTTACTCTTGCCAGAGCTAGAGCGCGCACTAATTGCTCTAGATTAACATTTTAGTCATCATCCTCTGACGGCTCTATTCAAGGCAGATGTATCAGAAGTGAACAAGGTGCTTGTGATCCTTTACTGCACTCATAGAGCCAATAAAACATTTCAATTTCTGCCAACGCCTTAATCTCTGGAGCACAGAAGAGATATCAGGTACTTGATAATATATACATGTAAATTCCAAATATGCACAGTACGTTATTAACGTAAGAGGATGAGGAATATTGAAGGTATTGTAAAATAGGCTTTTGAAAGTCAGGGATGCCATTAGTCAAAGTAAGAGAAGACAGAGTCAACATTCGTGGTTTAAAAATATTCAACTTTGCTACCAGCATGTATCAAAAATATTACTGAAACAAGTACAGAGGTTTGTCAAGAGGAAACTGGACCATTACCTGTGCAAAATGCCAGATCAGTCGGGTTGTGAGACCTATATGGGACAGCGGGCCGCCATCAGCAAGGTTGAAGAGGCATCAGTAGAAATGCCTGTCCACAGGCCGGGCTGTCAGGCTAAAAAAACAAATGTTCTTAGAATTAGTCAGAGGTATATATACTGTGCTGGATTTATGTGATCTGAGTGATTATAATGAGTAAATACTTATTTGTTATCAACACCGAATCTGATGGAGGTGTCGACTAGAGATCACCAGATCCTGAAGATGGTGTTGCTGGATTAACTTACTAAAGTTAGAGCCCAAAAGTTTGTCAGACCTCTTAACAGTTTGTAAGAGTCCAAGGTTGAGTATTATTAACCTCAACTGAATTAGCTGCACATAAATCAGCTAATGAAATTGTAAAAAGATATGGACTTGCTTATAATTTCATATTCAAAGTCAGCTTTATTTAGGTTAAACTCTCGAAATATTATTAATAATGTTGTAAAGGAAATGAGACGTGATTTAAAAATGTTAAAATATGTCCAAATATTAATAAATTTTGTTTGGATGCTATGTGATGTTACCATAGCAGGGAATGATGTTAACATAGCAGGAAATGATGTTAACATAGCAGGAAATGAGAGAACTAATGAAAGTTATAAGACGACGGGTTTGAAGAAACTTTGAAATAAATTACAAGGAAAATTTAAATTAAAAATTTAGATAAGTAGTTGAATGAGAGAAGTGTGTTGGTGAGTAGTGAATGTATACAGCAGTACAATAATGTGGCACTAGATGGTGTGAGTAGTGAATGTATACAGCATTACAATAATGTGGCAGTAGATGGTGAGTAGTGAATGTATACAGCAGTACAATAATGTGGCAGTAGATGGTGAATATTGAATGTATACAGCCGTACAATAATGTGGCAGTAGATGGTGAATATTGAATGTATACAGCAGTACAATAATGTGGCACTAGATGGTGAGTAGTGAATGTATACAGCAGTACAATAATGTGGCAGTAGATGGTGAGTAGTGAATGTATACACCCGTACAATAATGTGGCAGTAGATGGTGAGTAGTGAATGTATACAGCCGTACAATAATGTGGCAGTAGATGGTGAATATTGAATGTATACAGCAGTACAATAATGTGGCAGTAGATGGTGAGTAGTGAATGTATACAACAGTACAATAATGTGGCACTAGATGGTGAATATTGAATGTATACAGCAGTACAATAATGTGGCAGTAGATGGTGAGTAGTGAATGTATACAACAGTACAATAATGTGGCACTAGATGGTGAGTAGTGAATGTATACAGCAGTACAATAATGTGGCACTAGATGGTGAGTAGTGAATGTATACAACAGTACAATAATGTGGCAGTAGATGGTGAGTAGTGAATGTATACAGCCGTACACTAATGTGGCACTAGATGGTGAGTAGTGAATGTATAGAGCAGTACAATAATGTGGCACTAGATGGTGAATATTGAATGTATACAGCAGTACAATAATGTGGCAGTAGATGGTGAGTAGTGAATGTATACAACAGTACAATAATGTGGCACTAGATGGTGAATATTGAATGTATACAGCAGTACAATAATGTGGCACTAGATGGTGAGTAGTGAATGTATACAACAGTACAATAATGTGGCACTAGATGGTGAGTAGTGAATGTATACAGCAGTACAATAATGTGGCACTAGATAGTGAGTAGTGAATGTATACAACAGTACAATAATGTGGCAGTAGATGGTGAGTAGTGAATGTATACAGCAGTACAATAATGTGGCACTAGATGGTAAGTAGTGAATGTATACAACAGTACAATAATGTGGCAGTAGATGGTGAGTAGTGAATGTATACAGCAGTACAATAATGTGGCACTAGATGGTGAATATTGAATGTATACAGCAGTACAATAATGTGGCACTAGATGGTGAGTAGTGAATGTATACAGCAGTACAATAATGTGGCAGTAGATGGTGAGTAGTGAATGTATACAGCAGTACAATAATGTGGCACTAGATGGTGAATATTGAATGTATACAACAGTACAATAATGTGGCAGTAGATGGTGAGTAGTGAATGTATACAGCCGTACAATAATGTGGCACTAGATGGTGAGTAGTGAATGTATACAGCAGTACAATAATGTGGCAGTAGATGGTGAGTAGTGAATGTATACAACAGTACAATAATGTGGCACTAGATGGTGAATATTGAATGTATACAACAGTACAATAATGTGGCAGTAGATGGTGAATATTGAATGTATACAGCAGTACAATAATGTGGCACTAGATGGTGAGTAGTGAATGTATACAGCAGTACAATAATGTGGCACTAGATGGTGAGTAGTGAATGTATACAACAGTACAATAATGTGGCACTAGATGGTGAGTAGTGAATGTATACAACAGTACAATAATGTGGCACTAGATGGTGAATATTGAATGTATACAACAGTACAATAATGTGGCAGTAGATGATGAGTAGTGAATGTATACAGCCGTACAATAATGTGGCACTAGATGGTGAGTAGTGAATGTATACAGCAGTACAATAATGTGGCACTAGATGAAACCTCTGCTCATGATAAGAAACATGGAAATTGAAGAGTAGAGCCAGTGATGGCCAGGACCAGCCTGGCCCAAGGTCGGGCTCTGGGAGTAGAAAAATTCTGGCAGTTCAGCATCAAAGGTAAAGGTTACATCAGTGTGGCAGGTTAGTGTAGCAACACCAAGGTAGGTTACATCAGTGTGGCAGATTAGTGTAGCAACACCAAGGTAGGTTACATCAGTGTGGCAGGTTAGTGTAGCAACACCAAGGTAGGTTACATCAGTGTGGCAGGTTAGTGTAGCAACACCAAGTAGGTTACATCAGTGTGGCAGGTTAGTGTAGACACAAAGGTAGGTTACACAGTGTGCAGGTTAGTGTAGCAACACCAAGGTAGGTTACATCAGTGTGGCAGATTAGTGTAGCAACACCAAGGTAGGTTACATCAGTGTGGCAGGTTAGTGTAGCAACACCAAGGTAGGTTACATCAGTGTGGCAGGTTAGTGTAGCAACACCAAGGTAGGTTACATCAGTGTGGCAGGTTAGTGTAGCAACACCAAGGTAGGTTACATCAGTGTGGCAGGTTAGTGTAGCAACACCAAGGTAGGTTACATCAGTGTGGCAGGTTAGTGTAGCAACACCAAGGTAGGTTACATCAGTGTGGCAGGTTAGTGTAGCAACACCAAGGTAGGTTACATCAGTGTGGCAGGTTAGTGTAGCAACACCTAGAAAGGAGAGACAATGGCCTCCGAGAGTAGGGTAAACACACTCCGAAACTGTGTTTTAGAATGTAGTGGATTATAAGAGTATAGAAATACTACATATACTACGTTATTAATAAGAATATGCAAGATTCGTCATAATTAAATAATGAGAATTTATAATGGTAGTGGTACCTAGGTATAAATTCGGAGACTCCTAATCGTAAAGACATTGATACAATCTATATGGGTTAAAATGTACTGCTTTATTGACTGTATACTCGTAGGATTAGTGACGGTGCCCAGTAAGCTCGCCCGCCCCCCCTGCTGTCAGACAGACTAAAAATCGGAAAATCCCATTTCCATTATAAAATTAACGTCTAACTACATTATACATTATTATTCATCTATCATTTTTATTTCATAGACTGAATAATTCTCATGTCATTT
>WNWK01011376.1:45000-64840 GCA_009830355.1 Cherax destructor
TATTTAAACACTATTAAAGGCCAGTGCTGATAATGAAACTGGTTGAAAAAGTACACATCTTCTACCCCTTCAGTCTTCTATATTATACATCAATATAATATAGAACACTGAAGGGGTAGAAGACGAGGTAATCAGTCCCTCAGTCTAGGAGCAGGTTGGACTACGTGCGGCCAGCAGTAACAACCAAGTTGATCAGGCCCTGATCCACCGGGAGGCCTGGTCAAGGACTGGGTCGCAGGGGCGTTGACCCCCGGAATACCCTCCAGGCAGGTAAACATACATGAAGCCAGCGAACAGAATGACCTCCCATAATATTAGGTCAATACTTAAGGGGTAGTTAACTTGAACAACAATAAGGAAAATATGCCAACATATCGAGGACCATGGAACTGTTTACTGAGATAATATTGACATGACAAGGTAATGTTGACGAAAGTGACACGTAACTCTGGTGGCATCTTGCTGCTGACACCACTAGTCTCACAAGTAATTATTAACAGCATGCCACTTACCTGTGATCTTCACCCACATTGCTCCACTGTCTTAATAATCAAATGAACATACACTTCATTTAATGCATGCTCTCTCTCTCTCTCTCTCTCTCTCTCTCTCTCTCTCCTCTCTCTCTCTCCTCTCTCTCTCTCTCTCTCTCTCTCTCCTCTCTCTCTCTCTCTCTCTCTCCTCTCTCTCCTCTCTCCTCCTCTCCCTCTCTCTCTCTCCACTCTCTCTCTCTCTCCCCTCTCCTCCTCTCTCACGGTGGCCTGGTGTAAGCTCTCGCTCGGCACTGAGGGCAGGGTTCTACTCCCTGGCAGGGCGGAAACATTTCAAGTGTTCCTACACACACACACACTCACACATACATCAACAGGCTAGTGTCAATCGACATGGCCTAGGACAAAATGGTAACTAACCTCTGGAAAGTGATGTAGTGAGACCAGGATCCACATAGCTTTAAGAAAAGGTATGATGAAGTTCATGGAGCAGGAGATTGACATAGTAGCGACGGTGAAAAGGCGGGGCCAGAGATGTGACTCGACCCCTGCAACCACAATAGGTGAGTACTCCTTCCAAGGGAGAGAATGGATGTAATAGCGACCAGCGAAGAGGCGGTGTTAGGAGCTGTGACTCGACCCTGCAATCACAAATAGGTGAGTACCCACACTATAATATAATATATATATAATATATATATATATATATATATATATATATATATATATATATATATATGTATATATATATATATATATATAGTATATATATAATTATATATATATATATTATATATATATGTATTATATATAATAATGTATATATATAATGTATATGTATATATATGTATATAAATACTATGTATATATATATATATATATATATATATATATATATATATATATATATATATAACATCACTACGACTAGCCGGGGATCGAACCCGTGTTGTTTTAGCCCTCCTCATGGTAAGCGAAAATTCCACGACGCTCTAACCCATGGGACCATACAATCCTACAAGAATCACGCACCCAGCAGGGCTAGGTGTTGTACCGTGATCTGAGGACATACGGTGATGTGCGTGCCTCAGAGCTAATTTCATTTTGCTGCCCGTTTGGTGTACTCGCCTAGACTAGAGTAGACAACGTCTCCAGCAACTGTTAAGAAGCACTTAAGTGTTCATTCTTCATAAAAGCAACAAAATATAGACAGAACACTGCGTCTATCACTACCTACCATCCACATAGCCAAACACCTGTTATCACCATAAGCACAGAGGAACCATCCATCTCAAGGGTTTTATAATAATAATAGCCAGATAGGTGAGTGTGGGGGAGGGAGGTGAGGAACTTAACAAAACCAGCTCCGTTCTTCCCGTTTTTAAATATTTCTAAGTTGGCATTGGAGCTACCCTCCTATTCCTTGGATTAAAGTTGATAACCTCCCATTCCTGTATGAGTCCTACGGGTTCATCACTTTCCCTGAATGTATTAGTAATTACAGAGTCTACACGTACCACCGGTACTCCCGCAAATGCAAACTCCATTTTGCAGTTGTTTAGAGTGCGTCAGTTTCTGCACGATCTAAGCCAAAATCAAAATTAAATATTACTGAGGTTATTCAGCTGTTTCATATATGTAGTGGTCTTGTGTGTGGCTGCGGAGATAACAGAGTCGTCCCTTAGATAGAAACCCCACGTTCCTTTAATTTTGAAAATGGGTTTGTGGAAGAAGCCTGCTGGGTAGGCGCTAAGTTTCGGCATTAAAGATAACCAGGTGTTGTACATGTGTATTATTCATCAGAGAAGATGGGTTGTCAAGTCTAGCGCTGCGTACTTTATTATGCACTTTATACCACTACATATCATGAGTATTTACGTTTTCAAATAACTGAATGTTATTCTTGTAAATGTTTGTCTGGTGTGCGTATAGCATCAATGTTTAACATCTTACCAGAAGATATCTGAAACACCCGAAACAAGTGTAACAGTCTTCCAGAGGAAACTCGAAAAATACCTACGCCAAGTACTGCATCAACCAGGCTGTGATGGATATCAGGACCAGCGGGCCGCCAACAGCAACAGTTTAATCAACCAGGAAAGCATCGGACCAATCTGACCCAGGACGGGTCTGCGGGAGTAGGAAGACTCGAAACTCGTCAAAGGTATCTCAAAGGTAAAGGTGTGGATCAATTGTAGGACACGTGGAACAAGTCAGGTGTCGTACAATTGATCCACATAGGTGCAAGATGTGCTCATCTTTATTATTCTTGAAACGTTTTGAGGAGATAAGTCCCATACTTTGTCTCCTTCGTATTTGACTGAAGACGCCTACTGTGTAGGCTAACCTTTCAAGTTATTTCAGTAATAAAGATAACTAATTCATATTTGTTTTACTCATCAACTTGTCGCTATTGTAGGCCATTGTCTTAATTATGAGCCAGTCAGACTGCTCACGCGCTCCGCTACTCATATGTTCCTATGACATACCTGTGACCGTTTTCGAGGGAGGTTCTACCCACGTAGCTCTGAGGCCAGTGGTTTTTTTGTTGGCTGCTTGCTCATCCAGGCTGTTGAATCCTGTAAATTTTTTCACCCAGAAATTTTCCACTCTTCGGTCCTCCAAAAACAGTGCTACAACACCATACCATCTAAAAGGGACCAGGAGGTACATACCTCATAAGACAAACAATAGTAGTTATGACAACCCCACTCCAAGTGATTTTTTAGTGGCAGGAAATGAAAAAACAAAATGGAAGGAAATAAAAATAGTCCACCTTGGAGGTTTGTTGGACTGGAGGCACAGCCAGTGGCCCTCCATGGCCCTCCAGAACCACAACTACTGATGCCAATAATAATATCTCCCCAACAAACACAAAATACAACCTCGTTTATATTTGCTAACATACAGGGCCTTAAGCCATCCACCAACACAATACCTTTTATCAGTGGACTTCTAGAGGAGTCAAATGCGATGTTTGCAGCTTTCACAGAGACCCACAAAATATCACTATGACAGCGAAATATGCATAAATGGGTACAACCATTTTAGATGTGACAGAAAGAACAGACAACAAGGGGGGGGGTGGCCTGTATGTCAAATAATCGCTCATCTGCACAGAGATGCTGAACACCACAAATTTAGTTGAAGTTCTAACAATAAAGATGGAGAAACAAAACTTAGTCATCATGATTGTATATAAGCCACCAGATGCAACCTCCTAACAGTTCAAGGAACAGCTACTAAAAATTGATTACTGTCTCTAAAGTCTTCCAGCTCCATCCCCAAACATCTTACTGCTTGGTGATTTCAACCTAAGACATACAAGATGGAAGAATGTAGTAAATAATGTTATAGCAGAAACAATCCTTGGAGGCAACGCAGATGAAAGGTCACACACATGAGCTACTAAATCTCTGCGATAAACACACCCTAAGTCAGCAGATAGTGGAGCCAACAAGACTGGAAAACACACTTGACCTTATCTTCACAAATAATGAGGACCTGGTAAGAGACATAACAATATAAAAAACAACTAATTCCATTCACAATCTAATGGAAGTTCAGACCTACATGCACAGGGATCCTGATCAGCAAAATGCACGTAGCTGTGAAGTTGTCTTCACCAAATACAACTTCAACAACAAGAACATCGTATGGGACCAGGTGAACCATGTCTTAATGAAACATGTTGGGAAGATATTTTAAATAACATGGATCCAAACCAGGGCCTTGAAAGGATCAACTTCCTGGCATATTTCCCTAAGAAAGAAGAAGAGAAGAAGTAAACTGGAGAGAGAAAGACGCTCTACAGAAGACGACGAAGAATCACTGAGCTCCTCAAGAACGCTAGATTATCTGATACACGGAAGGAAGCGCTGACCAGGAAGTGGAAAGTATCGAACTTATGTTAAAAGACTCTTACAGGACCAGGAGAGACAGGAAGAGCTAAAAGCGATTAGTGAAATTGAAAGAAATTCGAAATATTTATTTCCATATACCAAAAACAAGGCAAATACTACATCTTGTATTGGGCCCTTGCTCAGATGACAACAAAGAAATGGGTGAGATACTGAAATCCCAATACGACTGTGTTTAGCGAGCCACTAATCAGTCTAAAGATCGACAATCTAAATGATTTTTTTATGAATGAGCCTCAAAACTCCATCATTGTATGCCAGGTTTCCGCCATTACCCTGACTCCAATAGACTTTGAGAAAGTCATTGACAACATGCCCATGCACTCAGCCCCAGGCTCAGACTCGTGGAACTCTGTGTTCATTAAGAACTGCAAGAAACCCCTTTTGCGTGTCCTAAGTATACTATGGAGATGGAGCTTAGACATGGGTGAAATTCCAGTCACTTAAAAGAACGGATATAGCCCCACTCCGTAAAGGTGGCAGCAAAGCATTAGCTAAGAACTGTAGACCAATAGCTCTAACGTCCCTCATCATAAAAAATCTTTGAAAGAGTGCTAAGAAGCATGATTGCAAACTACTTGGATTCCCTAAAACTGCACAATCCAGGGCATCATGGGTTCAGAGCAGGTCTCTCCTGCCTCTCACAACTACTGGATCACTATGATATGGTCTTGGATGCACTGGAAGAAAAACAGAATGAAGATGTAATATACACAGACTTTGCAAAAGCCTTTGACAAGTGTGATCATGGCGTAATGGCTCACAAATATGTGCTAAAGGAATAACTGGCAAAGTGGGCAGATGGATCTTCAAGTTTCTAACCAATCGAACACAAAGAGTAGTGGTAAACGGAGTTAAATCGGAAGCTGCCACAGTGAAAAGCACTGTTCCACAAGGCACAGTACTCGCCTCCATCCTGTTCCTCATCCTCATATCAGACATAGACGAAGATGTAATCCACAGCTCAGTGTCATCCTTTGTAGACGATACTAGGATCTGCATGAGACTGTCATCTATAGAAGACACGGTTAACCTCCAAGAAGATATAAACCAAGTTTTCCAATGGGCAACGAAAAACAATATGATGTTCAATGAAGACAAATTCCAACTACTCCGTTATGGAAAACTGCAGGAGAAAATAACTAGAACTGAGTATACTACAAACTCTGATCATACAATAGAGAGGAAAAATAATGTGAGGGACCTGGGAGTGGTAATGTCTGAGGATCTCACTTTCAAGGATCACAAGAGTGCCTCGATCACAACTACAAAGAAAATGATAGGATGGATAATGAGAACTTTCAAAACAAGAGATACCAAGCCAATTATGATCCTTTTCAAATCACTTCTCTCTAGGCTGGAATACTGCTGTACATTAACATCTCCGTTCAAAGTAGGTGAAATTGCAGATCTAGAGAGTGTACGGAGAACCTTTACTGCACATATAAGTTCTATTAAACACCTCAACTACTGGGAACGCTTTAAAGCACTTGACTTGTACTCGCTGGAACGCAGGCGAGAGATATACTATATCATAATCTACACTTGGAAAATCCTAGAAGGAATGGTCCCGAATTTGCACACACAAATCACTCCCCACGAAAGTAAAAGACTGGGCAGGCGGTGCAAAATACCCCCAATGAAAAGTAGAGGCGCCATTGGTACACTAAGAGAAAACACCACAAGTGTCCGGGGCCCAAGACTGTTCAACAGCCTCCCACCAAGCATAAGGGTAATTATCAATAGGCCCCTGGCTGCCTTCAAGAGGGAGCTGGACAGATACTTAAAGTCGGTGCTGGATCAGCCGGGCTGTGGTTCGTCGTTGTGCTACGTGCAGCCAGCAGTAACAGCCTGGTTGATCAGGCCCTGATCCACCGGAAGACCTGGTCGTGGACCGGGCCGCGGGGGCATTGATCCCCGGAATACCCTCCAGGTAGGTAGCGATTCGCTGATCCATATCGCCATCACAACCGGCTGAGCTGGCACTTGCAGGATATTGTGGTCCAGTTTCCTCTTGAAAACTTCTTTGTACTTTGGTTCTTATACCTGTTGCTAACACGTAGCGTTTGGACCACGGATGTTGTGTACTTAGAGCAGTGGCAGCCTCTGGTTCACTGTCTCTATCAGTAGTATTATATAGCGTGAGTTTGCAAGGTTGTTTTGTTCCAGCGAGAGGCACCATATAAGTAACAGTGGGCAAATGATGGATGTCTGCAGCGGCAGCGACGGCGGCGGCAACGGCGGAGGCGGCAGCTGCAGCAGCGGCATGTTGATGCTATAATATTACATCATTACGAGGTCAGCTGCACTGGCCTCACCAAGCGTTTTGATTTAAGTTTTATAAATGTGAAATGTTCTTTGACCTACTTGCCAACCTAGCTGGCGTCTGGTGATAACTTTACTGATCAACCTCCCTGTCCACCAGGACGGCAGGTTGATCACTCTCCCTGTCCACCAGGACGCCAGGTTGATCACTCTCCCTGTCCACCAGGACGGCAGGTTGATCACTCTCCCTGTCCACCAGGACGCCAGGTTGATCACTCTCCCTGTCCACCAGGACGGCAGGTTGATCACTCTCCCTGTCCACCAGGACGCCAGGTTGATCACTCTCCCTGTCCACCAGGACGCCAGGTTGATCACTCTCCCTGTCCACCAAGACGGCAGGTTGATCACTCTCCCTGTCCACCAAGACGGCAGGTTGATCACTCTCCCTGTCCACCAAGACGGCAGGTTGATCACTCTCCCTGTCCACCAGGACGGCAGGTTGTTCACTCTCCCTGTCCACCAGGACGGCAGGTTGATCACTCTCGCTGTCCACCAAGACGGCAGGTTGATCACTCTCCCTGTCCACCAGGACGGCAGGTTGATCACTCTCCCTGTCCACCAGGACGGCAGGTTGATCACTCTCCCTGTCCACCAGGACGGCAGGTTGATCACTCTCCCTGTCCACCAGGACGGCAGGTTGATCACTCTCCTGTCCACCAGGACGGCAGGTTGATCACTCTCCTGTCCACCAGGACGGCAGGTTGATCACTCCCTGTCCACCAGGACGGCAGGTTGATCACTCTCCTGTCCACCAGGACGGCAGGTTGATCACTCTCCCTGTCCACCAGGACGGCAGGTTGATCACTCTCCCTGTCCACCAGGACGGCAGGTTGACCAATCTCCCTGTCCACCAGAACGGCAGGTTGATCACTAACTATCCCTGTCCACCAAGACGGCAGGTTGATCACCCTGTCCACCAGAACGACAGGTTGATCACCCTGTCCACCAGGACGACAGGTTGATCACCCTCCATGTCCACCAGAACTGCAGGTTGATCACTAACTATCCCTGTCCACCAAGACGGCAGGTTGATCACCCTGTCCACCAGGACGACAGGTTGATCACCCTGTCCACCAGGACGACAGGTTGATCACCCTGTCCACCAAGACGGCAGGTTGATCACTCTCCCTGTCCACCAAGACGGCAGGTTGATCACTCTCCCTGTCCACCAAGACGGCAGGTTGATCACCCTGTCCACCAGGACGACAGGTTGATCACCCTGTCCACCAGGACGACAGGTTGATCACCCTCCCTGTCCACCAGAACGGCAGGTTGATCACTAACTATTCCTGTCGACCAGAACGGCAGGTTGATCACTAACTATCCCTGTCGACCAGGACGGCAGGTTGATCACTAACTATCCCTGTCGACCAGAACGGCAGGTTGATCACTAACTATCCCTGTCCACCAGGACGACAGGTTGATCACCCTCCCTGTCGACCAGAACGGCAGGTTGATCACTAACTATCCCTGTCGACCAGAACGGCAGGTTGATCACTAACTATCCCTGTCGACCAGGACGGCAGGTTGATCACTAACTATCCCTGTCGACCAGGACGGCAGGTTGATCACTAACTATCCCTGTCGACCAGGACGGCAGGTTGATCACCCTCCCTGTCGACCAGGACGGCAGGTTGATCACTAACTATCCCTGTCGACCAGGACGTCAGGTTGATCATTCTCGCTGTTCGTGTTAGCCGAAGTCGCTGCATTGTACGCACTACTACCCAGCTCATCACAAAGTCTGCAGATGTTTGTCAGGTTCTTCACTGTTGTTATTGCATTCGGTAAGTATACACTGGTAAATACGGGTTAAATATACACTGCTAAACACGGGATAAGAATACACCGTTAAACACGGGTTAAGAATACACTGGTAAACACGGGTTAATAATACACTGATAAACACGGGTTGAGAATACACTGGTAAACACGGGTTAAGAATACACCGTTAAACACGGGTTAAGAATACACTGGTCAACACGGGTTAATAATACACTGGTCAACACGGGTTAATACACTGATAAACACGGGTTGAGAATACACGAGTAAATACTGGTTAATACGCGGATACAGTTTAAGCATATTTGGGTAAACACGGTTAAGAACGCACGGGTTCTGCCTGGAGGGTGTTCCGGGGGTCAACGCCCCCTCGGCCCGGTCCATAACCAAGCCTCCCGGTGGATCACTGCCTGATTAACCAGGCTGTTACTGCAGACTTCAGGCCATCCAACATACTAACCACAGCCCGCCTGGTCAGGTACTGACCAGCTCCCCTTTGACAGCCAGGAGTCTATTGGTTATTGGTAATTTCACTTATGTATGATGGGAGGCCGTTGAACAGTCTTGGGTCTCTGACATTTATTGTTCTCTGAGTGTACTCGTGGCGCTCCTGCTTTTCATTGGGGGGGGGGGATGTTGCACCGTCTGCCGAGTCTTTTGCTTTCATATTGAGTGATTTGTGTGTGCAGATTTGGGTAAAAAATATACGGGTTAAAAATACGAGTTAATGGGTTCAGAATACACGGATAAACCTTCGTTAATCATACATAGGTAAACACGGGTTCAGAATACACGGATAAACCTTCGTTAATCATACATAGGTAAACACGGGTTCAGAATACACGGGTAAACGTGCTAAGAATACGCGGGTGAACATGGGCTAAGAATATGCATTTAAAAAGGGTTAAGAATACACGGGAAAATATGGGTTAAGAATACACAGGCGAACTCGTGTTAAGAATATATGGGTTAAAAATACACAAGTTAAGAATATACGGGTAAACACGTGTTAAGAATACACGAGTAAACATGGGTTAAGCATACATGGGTAAACAAGGGTTAAGAAGCTGGAAAAGTACCTTCACCAGGTGCCAGATCAACCAGGCTGTGATGGATATGTGGGTCAGCAGGCCTCTTGCAGCATCAGCCTGGTTGACCAGGCAAGCACCAGACGAGCCTGGCCCATGTCCGGGCTCTGGGAATATAAAAAGTCTCTGAACTCATGAAAGGTACATAAACACAAGAACACACGGGTAAACAGAGATTAAGAATACACGGGTAAACAGAGATTCAGAATACACGGGTAAACAGAGATTCAGAATACACGGGTAAACAGAGATTCAGAATACACGGGTAAACAGATATTCAGAATACACGGGTAAACAGATATTCAGAATACACGGGTAAACAGATTCAGAATACACGGGTAAACAGAGATTCAGAATACACGGGTAAACAGAGATTCAGAATACACGGGTAAACAGAGATTCAGAATACACGGGTAAACAGAGATTCAGAATACACGGGTAAACAGAGATTCAGAATACACGGGTAAACAGAGATTCAGAATACACGGGTAAACAGAGATTCAGAATACACGGGTAAACAGAGATTCAGAATACACGGGTAAACAGAGTTTCAGAATACACGGGTAAACAGAGATTCAGAATACACGGGTAAACATAGATTCAGAATACACGGGTAAACAAGGGCTCAGAATACACGGGTAAACAAGGGTTCAGAATATATTGGTAAATAAAGATGTGTGTTGTTGACAATAAAGGTTACAAAGTTAGATTTTATGTCTAATAAAAATACATAGGTGGAAGAAGCACTTTACTAAAAGAACTTTGTAAGAATATTTCCCTGAAGTGAGTGTGTGTGTGTGTGTGTGTGTGTGTGTGTGTGTGTGTGTGTGTGTGTGTGTGTGTGTGTGTGTGTGTGTGTGAAGACTTGATAAAGCTCCCATGAGTGTAACGTTATTATAATACAGCCGTTCGCAGTTTTGCGTCATTTTATCCAAGAATAATTAGCATAACTAGTAGGCTAGTACAGTTGTGTGCATAGTTGGTAGAGACTTGGGTTTACAGAGGGCAGGTCTGCTTGCCATGCTCATGATGATCACAAGTACTCTCACATAGTTGGTAGAGACTTGGGTTTACAGAGGGCAGCTCTGCTTGCCATGCTCATGATGATCACAAGTACTCACACATAGTTGGTAGAGACTTGGGTTTACAGAGGGCAGCTCTGCTTGCCATGCTCATGATGATCACAAGTACTCACACATAGTTGGTAGAGACTTGGGTTTACAGAGGGCAGCTCTGCTTGCCATGCTCATGATGATCACAAGTACTCTCACATAGTTGGTAGAGACTTGGGTTTACAGAGGGCAGGTCTGCTTGCCATGCTCATGATGATCACAAGTACTCTCACATAGTTGGTAGAGACTTGGGTTTACAGAGGGCAGCTCTGCTTGCCATGCTCATGATGATCACAAGTACTCTCACATAGTTGGTAGAGACTTGGGTTTACAGAGGGCAGCTCTGCTTGCCATGCTCATGATGATCACAAGTACTCTCACATGGTTGGTAGAGACTTGGGTTTACAGAGGGCAGCTCTGCTTGCCATGCTCATGATGATCACAAGTACTCTCACATGGTTGGTAGAGACTTGGGTTTACAGAGGGCAGCTCTGCTTGCCATGCTCATGATGATCACAAGTACTCTCACATGGTTGGTAGAGACTTGGGTTTACAGAGGGCAACTCTGCTTGCCATGCTCATGATGATCACAAGTACTCTCACATGGTTGGTAGAGACTTGGGTTTACAGAGGGCAGCTCTGCTTGCCATGCTCATGATGATCACAAGTACTCTCACATGGTTGGTAGAGACTTGGGTTTACAGAGGGCAGCTCTGCTTGCCATGCTCATGATGATCACAAGTACTCTCACAGGTTGAACTGTTTACAGAGAGCTCGGTGCCTGATGATCACAATCTTACATTACCATGTTATCTGTTTAGAAATATTTTATTCGAAAAAAAGAGAGATGTCCCCAGGTGTGTGGGCGGGCAGCCGGGGCGGTGAACTCCCCAGGTGTGTGGGCGGGCAGCCGGGGAGGTGAACTCCCCAGGTGTGTGGGCGGGCAGCCGGGGCGGTGAACTCCCCAGGTGTGTGGGCGGGCAGCCGGGGCGGTGAACTCCCCAGGTGTGTGGGCGGGCAGCCGAGGCGGTGAACTCCCCAGGTGTGTGGGCGGGCAGCCGGGGCTGTGAACTCCCCAGGTGTGTGGGCGGGCAGCCGAGGCGGTGAACTCCCCAGGTGTGTGGGCGGGCAGCCGAGGCGGTGAACTCCCCAGGTGTGTGGGCGGGCAGCCGAGGCGGTGAACTCCCCAGGTGTGTGGGCGGGCAGCCGGGGCGGTGAACTCCCCAGGTGTGTGGGCGGGCAGCCGAGGCGGTGAACTCCCCAGGTGTGTGGGCGGGCAGCCGAGGGGGTGAACTCCCCAGGTGTGTGGGCGGGCAGCCGAGGCGGTGAATCACTTCCCAGGTGTGTGGGCGGGCAGCCGGGGCGGTGAACTCCCCAGGTGTGTGGGTGGGCAACCGGGGCGGTGAACTCAAAAGGAACACTATATACAAAACGCAAGAGGGTCACCACATAGAACGAAAGGAACACGTAAAGGACTTGGGAATAATTATGTCTGCTGATCTGTCGTTTAAAGACCATAACAAGACAAAGATCACAACAGCCAGGAAGATGACGGGGTGGGTATTGAGAACTTTTAAAACAAGGGAAATAATGCCGATGGTGACACTATTCAAATCGCTAGTGCTCCCTCACTTAGAATACTGCTCAGTGCTGACGGCCCCGTTCAGGGCAGGAGAAATAGCAGAGCTGGAACAAATCCAGAGATCGTTTACGGCTCACATTGAGCCATTGAAACATCTAAATTATTGGGAACGCCTTCAAGTCTTGAACATGTACTCATTGGAGCGGAGGAGAGATACATGATAATATATACATGGAAAGTACTTGAGGGCCTGGTCCCAAATCTGCACACTGCCATAACAACATACTGGAGTGAGAGATATGGGAGAAAGTGTAAAATAAACCCAGTGAGGAGCAGGGGTGCGGTGGGGACAATACGGGAGCACTGTATTAACATCCGGGGTCCCAGACTATTCAACATCTTACCAGAAGATATCCGAAACACGGCTGGAACCAGTGTAGAAGCCTTCAAGAGGAAACTGGACAAATATCTTCACCAGGTTCCAGATCAACCAGGCTGTGATGGATATGTGGGGCAGCGGGCCTCCAGCAGCAACAGCCTGGTTGACCAGGCAAGCACCAGACGAGCCTGGCCCATGGCCGGGCTCAGAGAGTAGATACTCTCGAAACTCTTCAAAGGTATATCAAAGGTAACTCCCCAGGTGTGTGGGCGGGCAGCCGAGGCGGTGAACTCCCCAGGTGTGTGGGCGGGCAGCCGAGGCGGTGAACTCCCCAGGTGTGTGGGCTGGCAGCCGGGGCGGTGAACTCCCCAGGTGTGTGGGCGGGCAGCCGGGGCGGTGAACTCCCCAGGTGTGTGGGCTGGCAGCCGGGGCGGTGAACTCCCCAGGTGTGTGGGCGGGCAGCCGGGGCGGTGAACTCCCCAGGTGTGTGGGCGGGCAGCCGGGGCGGTGAACTTCCCAGGTGTGTGGGCGGGCAGCCGGGGCGGTGAACTCCCAGGTGTGTGGGCGGGCAGCCGGGGCGGTGAACTCCCAGGTGTGTGGCGGGCAGCCGGGGCGGTGAACTCCCCAGGTGTGTGGGCGGGCAGCCGAGGCGGTGAACTCCCAGGTGTGTGGGCGGGCAGCCGAGGCGGTGAACTCCCCAGGTGTGTGGGCGGGCAGCCGGGGCGGTGAACTCCCCAGGTGTGTGGGCGGGCAGCCGAGGCGGTGAACTCCCCAGGTGTGTGGGCGAGCAGCCGGGGCGGTGAACTCCCCAGGTGTGTGGGCGGGCAGCCGGGGCGGTGACTCACTCCCCAGGTGTGTGAGCGGGCAGCCGAGGCGGTGAACTCCCCAGGTGTGTGGGCGGGCAGCCGGGGCGGTGAATCACTCCCCAGGTGTGTGGGCGGGCAGCCGGGGCGGTGAACTCCCCAGGTGTGTGGGCGGGCAGCCGGGGCGGTGAACTCCCCAGGAGTGTGGGCGGGCAGCCGAGGCGATGAATCACTCCCCAGGTGTGTGGGCGGGCAGCCGGGGCGGTGAACTCCCAGGTGTGTGGGCGGGCAGCCGGGGCGGTGAATCACCCCCCAGGTGTGTGGGCGATCAGCCGAGGCGGTAAACTCCCCAGGTGTGTGGGCGGGCAGCCGGGGCGGTGACTCACTCCCCAGGTGTGTGAGCGGGCAGCCGAGGCGGTGAACTCCCAGGTGTGTGGGCGGGCAGCCGGGGCGGTGAATCACTCCCAGGTGTGTGGGCGGGCAGCCGGGGCGGTGAACTCCCCAGGTGTGTGGGCGGGCAGCCGGGGCGGTGAACTCCCCAGGAGTGTGGGCGGGCAGCCGAGGCGATGAATCACTCCCCAGGTGTGTGGGCGGGCAGCCGGGGCGGTGAACTCCCCAGGTGTGTGGGCGGGCAGCCGGGGCGGTGAATCACTCCCCAGGTGTGTGGGCGATCAGCCGAGGCGGTAAACTCCCCAGGTGTGTGGGCGGGCAGCCGAGGCGGTTAACTCCCCAGGTGTGTGGGCGGGCAGCCGGGGCGGTGAATCACTCCCTAGGTGTGTGGGCGGGCAGCCGAGGCGGTAAACTCCCAGGTGTGTGGGCGGGCAGCCGGGGCGGTGAATCACTCCCCAGGTGTGTGGGCGGGCAGCCGAGGCGGTAAACTCCCCAGGTGTGTGGGCGGGCAGCCGGGGCGGTGAACTCCCAGGTGTGTGGGCGGGCAGCCGGGGCGGTGAACCCCCCAGGTGTGTGGGCGGGCAGCCGAGGCGGTGAACTCCCCAGGTGTGTGGCGGGCAGCCGGGGCGGTGAACTCCCAGGTGTGTGGGCGGGCAGCCGAGGCGGTAAACTCCCAGGTGTGTGGGCGGGCAGCCGGGGCGGTGAATTCCCCAGGTGTGTGGGCGGGCAGCCGGGGCGGTGAACTCCCCAGGTGTGTGGGCGGGCAGCCGGGGCGGTGAACTCCCCAGGTGTGTGGGCGGGCAGCCGGGGCGGTGAACTCCGGAAGCGACTCCTGGATAACTCCAAGAAGTATTCATTAGGAAACTGGTGACCTAGGTAGTCATGAAATACAGAAATCTAAACCTGAGCTAGACTGTGAGGGTATATAAGTCCTCGAAGTAGATCATATGAATGTCACAATACAGTAGTTAGAGATAAGCACAATAAATTACTAAACTGCGTCATTGTAGTAAATACTACTTTAAGTTTTTGTTACTGATGGCATACAGTACCCCAAGTTGATGACCAAGACGCACACGGGCATCATCTTACCCATCTGTCTTATTCATTAAGCTTATATATTTTTTGGGACACTTTTGGTGGTTTGAACTTATCAAAGCGAAAATATTGGTTTTAGTTTATCATTTTCATTCCCCTTTTAACTAAATTCATTTTCCTGGAGACACACGTACTCACATTCCTTGGTACTGAACTTGTTGTCATGGTATGTTAGGTGCATATTATTTACTGTCAGTGGAAAGAGCAGTGTCAGAGTCCCAGGTTGTGAAGGTGATAGTGATGAACATGAAGATAATGAAAGGTGAGAGGGGTGGCAGGTAGTGTAAGATGAGAGGGGTGGCAGGTAGTGTGAGATGATAGGGGTGGCAGGTAGTGTGAGATGAGAGGGGTGGCAGGTAGTGTGAGATGATAGGGGTGGCAGGTAGTGTGAGATGAGAGGGGTGGCAGGTAGTGTGAGATGAGAGGGGTGTCAGGTAGTGTGAGATGAGAGGGGTGGCAGGAGATGAGAGGGGTGTCGGGTTTGTGAGATGATGGGGGTGGCAGGTAGTGAGATGAGGGGTGGCAGATAGGTGAGATGATAGGGGTGGCAGGTAGTGTAAGATGATAGGGGTGGAGGTAGTGGAGATGAGAGGGTGGCGGGTAGGGGTGAGAAGGGGTGGCGGGTGTGGAGATGGGGGGCGTCAGGTGTGTGAGATGATAGGGTGGCAGGTAGTGTGAGATGAGGGTGGCAGATAGTGTGAGATGATAGGGGTGGCAGGTAGTGTAAGATGATAGGGGTGGCAGGTAGTGTGAGATGAGAGGGGTGGCAGGTAGTGTGAGATGAGAGGGGTGGCAGGAGTGTGAGATGAGGGGGATGGGGTAGTGGAGATGAGAGGGGGGGTGGGTGTAAGATGAGGGGGGTGGCAGGTAGAGTGGATGAGAGGGGTGGCAGGTAGTGGGAGATGAGGGGGGTGGCAGGTGTGAGATGAGAGGGGTGGCAGGTAGTGTGAGATGAGAGGGGTGGCAGGTAGTGTGAGATGAGAGGGGTGTCAGGTAGTGTGAGATGATAGGGGTGGCAGGTAGTGTAAGATGAGAGGGGTGGCAGGTAGTGTGAGATGAGAGGGTGGCAGGTAGTGAGATGAGAGGGGTGGCAGGTGTGTGAGATGAAGGGTGGCAGGTAGTGTAAGATGAGAGGGTGGCAGGTAGTGGAGATGAGAGGGGTGGCAGGAGTGAGATGAGAGGAATGCCAGGTAGTGTGAGATGATAGGGTGTCAGGTAGTGTGAGATGATAGGGTGTCAGGTAGTGTGAGATGAGAGGTGGCAGGTAGTGTGAGATGAGAGGTGGCAGGTAGTGAGAGATGATAGCTATGGGTGGCAGGTAGTGAGATGAGAGGGTGGCAGGTAGTGTGAGATGAGAGGGTGGCAGTGTGAGATGAGAGGTGGCAGATAGTGTGAGATGAGAGGGGTGGCAGATAGTGGAGATGATAGGGGTGGCAGGTGTGAAGATGAGAGGGTGGCAGGTAGGAGATGAGAGGGATGGCAGAGTGTGAGATGAGAGGGGTGGCAGGTAGTGTGAGATGATAGGGGTGGCAGGTAGTGTGAGATGAGAGGGGTGGCAGGTAGTGTGAGATGAGAGGGGTGGCAGGTAGTGAGATGATAGGGATGGCAGGTAGTGTGAGATGAGAGGGGTGGCAGGTAGTGTGAGATGAGAGGGTGTCAGGTAGGGGAGATGAGAGGGTGGCAGGTAGTGTGAGATGAGAGGGGTGGCAGGTAGTGAGAGATGATAGGGGTGGCAGGTAGTGTGAGATGATAGGGGTGGCAGGTAGTGTGAGATGAGAGGGGTGGCAGATAGTGTGAGATGAGAGGGGTGGCAGATAGTGTGAGATGATAGGGGTGGCAGATAGTGTGAGATGAGAGGGGTGTCAGGTAGTGTGAGATGAGAGGGGTGTCAGGTAGTTTGAGATGAGAGGGGTGGCAGGTAGTGTGAGATGAGAGGGGTGGCAGATAGTGTATTGGTGAGGATGGCAGGTAATGTATTGTAAAAGGTGAGTGACAGGTAATGTATTGTAAGGGGTGAGTGACAGGTAGTGTATTGTAAGGGGTGAGAGTGACAGGTAGTGTATTGTAAGGGGTGAGAGTGACATGTAGTGTATTGTAAGGGGTGAGAGTGACAGGTAGTGTATTGTAAGGTGTGAGAGTGACAGATAGTGTATTGTAAGGGGTGCGAGTGACAGGTAGTGTATTGTAAGGGGTGAGAGTGGCAGGTAGTGTATTGAAAGGGGGTGAGAGTGGCAGGCAGTGTATTGTAGGTGAGAGTGGCAGGTAGTGTATTGTAGGGTGAGAGTGGCAGGTAGTGATTGTAAGGGTGAGATGGCAGGTAGTGTATTGTAAGGTGAGATGGCAGGTAGGTATTGTAAGGGGTGAGAGTGGCAGGTAGTGTATTGTAAGGGGTGAGAGTGACAGGTAGTGTATTGTAAGGGGTGAGAGTGGCAGGTAGTGTATTGTAAGGGGTGAGAGTGGCAGGTAGTGTATTGTAAGGGGTGAGAGTGGCAGGTAGTGTATTGTAAGGGGTGAGAGTGGCAGGTAGTGTATTGTAAGGTGAGAGTGGCGGGTAGTGTATTGTAAGGTGAGAGTGGCAGGTAGTGTATTGTAAGGGTGAGATGGCAGGTAGTGTATTGTAAGGTGAGAGTGGCAGGTATTTATGTAAGGGGTGAGAGTGGCAGGTAGTGTATTGTAAGGGGTGAGAGTGGCAGGTAGTGATTGCTAAGGGTGAGAGTGGAAAGGTGTATTGTAAGGGTGAGAGGGCAGGTAGTGTATTGTAGGGGTGAGAGTGACAGGTAGTGTATTGTAAGGGGTGAGAGTGGCAGGTAGGTATTGCAAGGGGTGAGAGTGGCAGGTAGTGTATTGTAAGGGTGAGAGTGGCAGGGTGATTGCAAGGTGAGAGTGGCAGGTAGTGTATTGTAAGGGGTGAGAGTGGCAGGTAGTGTATTGCAAGGGGTGAGAGTGGCAGGTAGTGTATTGTAAGGGGTGAGAGTGGCAGGTAGTGTATTGTAAGGGGTGAGAGTGGCAGGTAGTGTATTGTAGGTGAGAGTGGCAGGTAGTGTAGTAAGGGGTGAGAGTGGCAGGTAGTGTATTGCAAGGGTGAGAGGGCAGGTAGTGTATTGTAAGGGTGAAGTGGCAGGTAGTGATTGAAAGGGGGTGGAGTGGCAGGTAGTGTATTGTAAGGGTGAGAGTGGCAGGTAGTGTATTGAAGGGGTGAGAGTGGCAGGTAGTGTATTGTAAGGTGTGAGAGTGGCAGGTAGTGATTGTAAGGGTGAGAGTGGCAGGTAGTGATTGTAAGGGGTAGAGTGGCAGGTGGGTGTTAAGGTGAGAGTGGCAGGTAGTGTATTGTAAGGGGTGAGAGTGGCAGGTAGTGTATTGTAAGGGGTGAGAGTGGCAGGTAGTGTATTGTAAGGGGTGAGAGTGGCAGGTAGTGTATTGTAAGGGGTGAGGGTGGGAAGTAGTTTAAGGTAGGGGTGAGAGAGTAACGATAGTGAGGAAGGTTTAAAAGGAAAGTGAGAGCGTAGCGAGGTATTGGAGGTTGGGCGAGAACAGTGCTGCTGCTGCTGCTGCTGCTGCGTCCAGCCTGCTAGAGAAAGCAGAGAAATGTGAGGCAAGAAAATCCCGACGAGAGAGGAATCAGCAATGAGCGGGGGAAGAGGAGGGGGAGTTTTGGGGGGTTGGTAGATGTTGGGAGCAGAGAGCTGGGTGCGGGAGGGACGGCAAGCGGTGTACTACGACGCGCTGGGCTAGTGTGTTCTGAGACTTGATGGTGGAAGGTTGCGCCATCACACCTCTGTGCTTTATGGCGTTACTAATATCTTGTGATGTGTGTGTAATAGTGCTTTTGGTAGGAATGAGAGTGGAGTGTGTAACCAGAAGAATTTACTATTGTGATTGTGCACTAGAGGCTTACATGTGTGGTGGGGAAAGGGGGTCGCGCGCGCCCTCCCTCTCCCAAAATCGTGGCCATGTTGTGCGAGTGGCGGAAGTGTGGGCAGGCCAGTCAAGCCTTGTGTCTTCCCTCTACCTCCCTCCCCTAAACTCACTCCTACCTAGAAAGGCTCTCGCACGCCCCGGGGAGCCAGATGTGGCGTGGAGCACTAGGCCTAGGGCGGTGGTGGTATGGCATGGGGCGGGCGGTGGGAGAGCTACGCAGGCCCACCACACCACCATCACCACCACGCTGGCCCGCCCATCACCCAGCTCTACCACGTTGCTGGGGTGCTTATGTTCTCCCCGTATACTGGCGCAGTATAACTAGTGTGGTGATCACCATCTCGCTACACACCACCATCACACTACCAATAATGCAGGTTAGCTTTTTATATTTATTCTTCTTTACAGATACTGCCACTGCCGCCGTCACCACCACCACCATCACTGCCACCACCCCACTCACTTCTACCACCCCACTCCTACCACCATCACTCCACTCCTACCACCACCCCACTCCTACCACCACCACCCCACTCCTACCACCACCACCCCACTCCTACCACCACACATTCAGTGTCGCTACACCATCACTACCACCATTCCAATCACTTCCACCGCCACCACTACACACTACTACCACCACCCCACCCTCATTATCACTGCAACTACTACCACCACCCTACCATCACCCCACCCTCATTATCACTACAACTACTACCACCATCCTACCATCACCCCACCCTCATTATCACTACAACTACCACCACCCTACCACCACCCCACCCTCATTATCACTACAACTACCACAACCCTACCATCACCCCACCCTCGTCTATTACTACCACCCACACCCCCCAAAACACTCATCACGACTGCTACCACCACAACCACCCTCATTGTAACTATAACCCCCCGCACCCTCATAACTACTACCCCCGCACCCTCATAACTA
>WNWK01011377.1:0-64839 GCA_009830355.1 Cherax destructor
GGATCACATTATACTGCTTATGTGTTTATTTTTCCATTGTGTCGGTATTTTATACCATTTATTTCCTTCCTGGTAAACGTCGGAGTTATAATTTGATTGAAAATCGCTGAAAAGCCAGATGACACTAAAATATAAATCTTGGTAGTGTCACCCCTGCTCTCTGTCTTCTCGGTGATTCCGAGAGAATAGTAGTCAGAGATAGATAATAGCATGATAATAGTCTTGGCTTCATACATTACTGGTGTTAATATATATTAAATGAAGTTACTTATCGTTAATCTGAACTAAAGTAGGGTTGGAAGAGAAATTGGCCCAAGTTCATATTATACAAGTCCAACGTTGTCACTAGGACAGGTCATGCTAAGTTGAGTGCTTTTAAGAAGCTACTCTTCGACTGTGGTATAGTCATATGAAAGAACCGTTATTAACATTATTCCGTTGATCTATGGTACACGAATATGCAACCACCGTTACTGAGTTCATTCTGTGGTGCACCTTAGTGGAACAATCTTTATTGAGGTTATTCCGCGCTAAAGCTGTCTGGTGAGAGAAAATATGAGTGAGAGACGTTGAGAAGATGGAGGCTGAAGGAGGATGATGAACGAGGTGTCGTCAGCCGGGCAGATTATATCCTAAAAATATATGTGGGGCGCCTGAGGGCTGTGTCAAGCAGTTATCAGTCCCTAACAGCCTCAAGCCACTAGGACGTCATCCTCACCTTAATAATGTAAACTAAGTTAAACGTCCTTGATGAGTACGTTCGCTATCCCTTGATCCACCCTCAACCCTTCCCCCCCCCCTCCCAGGCTCGTTATCCCTTCCTGATTCCCCACTCTTGCCCCCTGGCTCTTTATCCCTTCCTCCACCCCCACCCTGGCCACCCAGGGTCGTTATCCCTTCTTCCACCCCCCACTCTGGCCACCCAGGGTCGTTATCCCTTCCTCCACCCCCACCCTGGCCACCCAGGGTCGTTATCCCTTCCTCCACTCCCACCCTGGCCACCCAGGGTCGTTATCCCTTCCTCCACCCCCACCCTGGGCACCAATGGTCGTTAACCCTTTCTCCACCCCCACCCTGGGTCGTTATTCTTTCCTCCACCCCCACCCTGGCCACCCAGGATCGTTATCCTTCCATCCATCCAAGCCGCCAAGGGTCACTATCCCTTCATTCATCCCAGCCACCAAGGGTCACTATCCCTATCTCCACCCTGGCCACCCAGGTCGTTATCCCTTCCTTAACACCGGCCACACAGGGTTGTTATCCCTTCCTCCATCCCAGCCACTCAGGGTCGTTATCCCTTCCTTCGTTCCAGCCACTCAGGGTTGTTATCCCTTCCTCCATCCCAGCCACTCAGGGTCGTTATCCCTTCTTCCGTCCCAGCCACTCAGGGTCGTTATCCCTTCCTCCGTCCCAGCCACTCAGGGTTGTTATCCCTTCCTCCCTCCCAGCCACTCAGTGTCGTTATCACTTTTCCCTTCCTCTACCCCTGCCCCGCAGGCTCGTTATCCCTTCCCCTTTCCTCTACCCCTGCCCCGCAGATTCGTTATTCGTTCCCCCACCCCTATGAGCACCCCACTTTATTGTATACAGAATGTTGAACATACACGAAACTCATTTACCGTTCTACATTTCTGAATTATTTCACTCGCACACCATATGGTGAGATGTTTATATGTTTACTATGTAGACCGCTAAAACAGCGCGGAAGGTCTAATAAAATGCCAAGTTTCACTAAG
This sequence comes from Cherax destructor, assembly GCA_009830355.1. NCBI lineage: Eukaryota > Metazoa > Arthropoda > Malacostraca > Decapoda > Parastacidae > Cherax > Cherax destructor. The sequence continues at coordinate 1,737 of WNWK01011377.1, forward strand.
CAAGTCATTATATGACAGTCTATGTCTACTGAAATTATCTCATTTGACAAACAAAATGCCCCCTTCCCCTCTTTTCTTATCTCAAAAATTAATAATTACGATGTAAACATCCGATGGCAATAAATATGCTCACTTGTTGCTGAAATTACAACTAAAAACGTGCCGACAAGTTTCTATTTCCTGGAGTGAAGTCAGAAGGTCCAGGAGGAAGAATGCACTTACGAACCTCACTGCACGAGTGTCCAGTTACACCTCCATAAAAAGACTTTCACAATGGCGGAGAAGAGCAGGATTAACGCGCCACAAGTCCGAAAGTCCGAAGAGAGATGGAAGAATACGTGGGAGTATGCTGAAAGAGCATGAAGTTGTATGCGGCGGTGAAAGTATACTGAAGGAATAACGTAGTGTGAAGACTTGTGTTGGAGTATAATAAGAGAGCTTGAAGTAATAAGTAGACTTATGTGGGTAAATGTAGGATATTTTACCGGCAGTCACCCAGTGTAGAAGGTGGAGTGTAGAGCGTCTTGGCACGTGACGTCACAGGCTCAGCGTCCAAAATATTGACATCAAGACTGATGCTGTTTATATTATTACTGTTTATATTATTACTATAATAATAATAATATACCATTTTAACAATTCTGAAGCATTAATACATTATTTTTAATTGCAATATGTATTCACATTATATTACACCATTCAATCTCCCGAGTTTCTGTGTCCATGTGAGTTATTATTGAGCAGTGACAATTGTTCATTACACTTTAGTTATTCACATTACATTACATTTAAGAAAACACTAACTTTGTGCCGCCAGAGATGCTATGGTGCGCCTGCAGTGCATCCCGTGAGCGATAGCGCAAAAACAAGATTAAAGACAACACAATGTATCTTGTCAGGTCCCAATGAGCATAGTTACATCATTATAATATTAGCCATTTCATATCTTATAATCTCTGTCGTGGGGTTCTTGGAAATAATGGTAGCGTCGGAAAACACTTGTAGACTGTTATATGAGGCGTTATTATTGGTATTACTTGGTAGAGCGTGTTTCCTTACACCCGTTGTCCCTGTTCACCCTTCAGTAAAATGGATACCTGGGTGTTAGTCGACTGATGTGGGTCGCATCCTGGGACAAAATTGACCTATTTTGCCCGAAATGATCTGCATAACAAGGGGCTTTAAATATAGTAGTATGCCACTGATGTCAGCTAGGCCTGTATATCTTGTACATTAATATTATTATTAAGCCTAGTCAGAATCTGAGGCTCTGGAATAACTCGCTGGTTCACGGGAGGACGTGACGTCATGGTTAGCAAGGAAGTCTTGCTATAATTGTATTAGGAATCTATATACTACACAAGTATTACAATGTTAATATCTCATCTTAGAGCTAATGATCTAATCAATGCAGTATGTAAATACAATCTTAATAATTTATCATAAAAACTGTAAATATTGGTCATTTACTAGGTTTAATAAGTTCATTCATCTATACAGTGCAAAGAGTAGAGATACAATCTCAAGATTTCAGATAATTTATCAGTATCAATGTGGATAAATGGTTCAGAAAATCGATAAATTGATAAATGAGACATTTGTGAAACATTTGGGTATATCAAGACTGATGGACTGAACACATCGGCTTCTGACTGAAGGACTGATAACCTCAAACTCTTCCTCATCTACCTTTCTCTGCATTGGACTGAAGAAGCCACTGGCTGGCGAAACGTTTCCAGAATAAAGATACCCAAATGTTACACGAGTGTCTCATTTATCATCAGTATTAATAAAGTGATTTACCATTTCCTGTAGGGTTTGTCAACATATCTCTTAAATAACTGAATGTTTACACATTTTCAAATATGGTGTTGTAGTGTGTGGCTATGTCTGTCTACACTACATTTTTTGTGACTGATATCTCCAAACAAATTCACCCGCCACAGATACTCTTGGGCACATTTAATGTGCCCAAGAGTGATTATTACATAATAGAGATATGTGCTCACAGAAAATGTAAACAAACCGGGTGGCGCGCGCCATATTTGAAAGACCACTCGCAGTATAGAAAGTTTTGGTCATAATTTGAACTACCAGTGACGAAATCTTTTAGTCTGCTGATCAAAAATTTTGATCCTCCACCACAGATATGTATCAAATGACATTTCTTTATGATGGACAATGGATCCGCCGATTCCTATCTGCATTGTTCTGCTTCTCTTCTAAACTTGCTCGTTTAGTTAAGGCATCCCCTCTTGGATATTTCAGGAGGCTTATATAAGAGGGAATCTACGAAAGCTTAACCTTTATCCCTTTGGTAATAATTTGTGTATATCTGTTTCTGGCCTCATACGTAATTAATGAGAATAAGGAACCTGACAAACTAGCTGTAGTTTTATGTATACACACAGTTACTGATGTAATAAACAATGACCTATTATATTTGTACATAATCAAATGGCTTATCACACGCGATAGCTATTAAAAGAAAACAGTGTGTTTGACAGCCAGAATGACGGACACAGATGTTTGAGTCATGTGACTACAAACTCTTCAAACGGCGGCTTACTGCATCTAGAAATAGAATGCGCTTTCCGTCACCGCCACCACCTGAGAGCCATTTTACTTAACAAATTTAAGTCGTACTGTTATATATCACTTCGCTTATGACCCTCCCCCCCCCACATTCATCACAAAAGAAGGTAAACAAAGACTGCTATGCAACAGCACCCCACCACTTGTATATGGAGCTCTTCACACCAGACGAGCTTCGTGGATATAAAATCAGAATTATCAATCACTTTGCTTATAAAATGAGCCCTCACCGTATCGTAAAAGTAACATTAAACTTCCTTTCTATTTTTTTTATAATCGTTTTCCATTTTCATTGTTCTCAATAGCTTAGCATTCTCAGCCATAATGTTAAAGAACCTCTCAGGAAGGTCATTCATATGTATCAATAAAAGTATGGGTTCGAAGGCTGATCCTTGTGTACGTACATGCAAATTTTGAATGTGAAAGCGCGAATCCTAAATGTGGTTTCAAGACATAAGCGGTGCGCTCGTATAAATTCTTCGGTGTCACTACATGTTTAGCTTTCAGGAGGGAGCCGCTCTGTAAGCCGCCACCAGTTTTCTCGCGTTCTTACACACAGGCCACCCGTTCTATATTGTTACTTTATTGTAAATGAAAATCAATATACGTTAAAAAAGGCAAACTAAACCCGGAATAAATACGTTTTGGTCGTATGTTAGATCGGACAAAAATGCAAGAAAGGCAAATCGGAGGAAAGTACACGTTCTAGTTGGAGAAGAGCTTATTTGCGGTACGCTTTATCATATAAAAAGGCTGATCACAGACCAGATCAAAGTATTAAAATCAGCCAAATAAGTCTGAAAAACTTACCAAAACCAAGGCCAAAGAAAGGCGTGATATGCTGCTGATTCCGTCCTTCCAGGTATTAAATTTAAAATCTTATTTGCTTACTTGAGTCCATATTTCATCAGTTTGACTATGACAACTTTGCATTTGAATTATTTTCCACGAGAAAATCCTCCAGCCAGCCACTGATGCCACGCATTTCCCATTCTCTCTAATAATTTTATATATATATATATATATATATATATATATATATATATATATATATATATATATATATATATATATATATATATATATAATATATAATTATTGTAACCACGAACGAGTGGTACTGAATCAATAACAATAACAACACTGCGACTAGCCGAGGATTCGAACTCATGTCCCTTTGGCCCGCCTCATGGTGAGCGAAAATCACACATGACGCTCTAACCCACAGGACCACGGAATCCTACAAGAACAAAGCACCCAGCAGAGCTTGGTGTTTTACCTTGATCCGAAGACATACGGTGGTGTAGGTGCCTCTGAGCTAATTTCATTCTACTCCCCGTTTGGTGTACTAGCCTCCACGAGTAGTATTTTATATTATTGTAACCACGAACGAGTGGTACTGAATCAATAACAAACTGCGACCAGCCGAGGATTCGAACCCATGCCGTTTTGGCCCGCCTCATGGTGAGCGAAAATCACATGACGCTTTAACCCACAGGACCACGCAATCCTACAAGAACCAAGCACCCAGCAGAGCTAGGTGTTTTACCTTGATCCGAGAACTTACGGTGGTGTGGGTGTCTCTGAGCTAATTTCATTCTACTCCCCGTTTCGGTGTACTAGCCTCCACGAGCAGTATTTTATATTACTGTAACCACGAACGAGTGGTATTGAATCAATAACAACACTGCGACTAATAAGAAAAACACGAGAAGAGAGCGAGAAGCACTTAGAGTAAAAAGTGGAGAGTAAGAAGCACGAGGAGTACGAGAAGCCCGAGGAGTAAGGAGGAAAAGCACAAAGCGGAAGAGAAACACAAGGAGTAAGAGGATGAAAAGGAAAAGAACAAGAACAAGGCGAAGAAAAAATATTTTTTCATCGCCTCAGCCATCTTGCTGATTTTATGAAGAGCTTCAAGAGACTTCGTTATGAAGCCTATGATTAACATCAAAGAGAGAGAGACTTTCATAAGGCACGTGGACCGTCTCGATCACCTACACCACTCACTTTTCCTCTCTCCCTCTCTGCTCTCTACCCCTTTCCTAGTCCCTCTCCCCCTTCTCTATTTGTCTGTCTGTCTCTCTCTCTCAAACACCCACCCACACACACACATCTTCAAGTCGCTAGAGACGGGACAACTACTGAACAGCAGGAAGCTGGGTAATGTAATCCCAATATTTATAAAATTTCGACAGACGTTAAGTGCCTTATGTCTATCGAATGTTACTGACCTGTATCCTTTCAAAGGTAACGGAGAAGTCTGTCAGTTGGAGGATACTGGATCACCTAGATGAGCTGAATCAGTTAAAAACAATTTGGATTATGAGATGAGTGATTATGACCAGAGAAAGGGTCAGGTGTGATGAAGGTAAAACGTGGTTTCCCCAAAGATCGATACGAGTCTCTATTTCCTGCATGCATGTAAATGACCAACCAGATGGGACAGAACCTTTGAGTATCTGTTTTGCAAATGATGTAAGAGTATTGAGAAGAATACGAACAGACGAGTACAGTGAGGGCTTCCATCAATATTCATCCATGTTACAGAGGTGGTCAGACACGTGGCTCTTGGAGTTCGAGCCAAAAAAGGCCAATGTCATGAAATTTAATGAAGCGGAAGTGGAAACCGAAGACGGAATAGACTGGAAGATGAGAGGATACAGGTATCTTTGACAGAAACAGAATTAGCAGTTACCAACACACGGAACATACCGCTGGAAAAGCATATACGCCGTATGACTTCGGCAACCTATGATAAGCTAGCGAATCTCAGAATAGCCTTCGGGAATCTTAAAGAGTTTTTTATGACTCTGTACACAATGTATATCAGCCCTTTAGAACATGCACTAACTAATTAAGTATGTTAAAACAAAATTTGACAAGGTGTAAAGGTTTGCAGCCAGATTAGTCCCGAGCTAAGAGGAATATATTAAATAGAGAAACTAGAGGAATTTAACCTGACAACCCTGGAAGAGAGAAGAACATGATCACTCAGATAAATTGATAAGACTGATAATAAGACTTTTTACAATGTTATCAGGTACAAAGGGACAAGGGGACATGGCCGAAAATTAAAAACACGGAGTCAGGGGGATGTTACAGAGCACTTTTCGCCCCATGCTAATATAAAATTGCAATGAATTGGATGCTGAAGTGGTAGAGACGAATGTCAAACAGTTTCAAGAGTCAATATGATAGGACTCAAGAGGAAAGAAACCAGTAATACCGGTTGATGAAGGTGAAGAGGCGGGGCCAGAGGCCTGGAGCCAGGCGTCGACCCCGCAACCAAATCATCAAGTACACACGAGAAGGGATAGTGAACTGTATTCTATATTCCTGAATTATAAGAAGCCATTTGATATTCCACAGAGAATATTCCAACAGGAATAGCAGATAATGTGAAATTGACTATAATGGAGTGCAAAATGCACAAGGGAGACGAGAGAGCGTGCCGAGGACCCACAAGGGTCAATACTGGATGATAATGATCCTCGTTCGGAAATTAATAAGAATAAAAACAAGCGTAAACACGAGCAAATTACGAAGGGATCTGGACAAATCACAAGTAATGTCAACAAGTATAATTTAACGAAAATCTGGAAAAAGGAAAGAACACCAGAGAAGTATAAAATGGGGGAACAGACACTGCATACCTCGTCCAAAGAGACATGGGTAAATATAGTGGACACACTCTCATCATAATGACTTACCTAATAGCGTCGACGGTGTAGTCTAAACAGACATAAGAGGCTACAAAAAAGGTAATCACAACTTCAAAAGGATATTTTCAAGTGATAAATAATGAGTAGAACAGAACAGAAAGAGTACGACAAAAGCTACCTTACATGGACAAGCTGCGCGAATGACGGATGGTTTATAATGTTCAACTCTGGGAAGACTAGAGGAGAAAGATCGTCGAACCAGAGAGACTGTTATCCTGACTGTGTGTGCTACACAGTCAGGATAACTTTAGTAGAATTTAATAGGTTTACAAAGAATAGTCTTAAAGAATCTCTACAAGAAAATTTCTGAAAATAGCAGCTGCACAAACATACAAAGAGACAAAATGAAATTATGTAGCGCCAGCAAGGAGCACACAGATGTTTAATCACATAAAAACTTAGAGAAAGTCCAAGGATTTCTCCACCAGTTTTATCCCTGATCCAAAAAAGCTTAACTAAGATAACATAATAAGAGAGCTAAATATCACATCGCTAGTGGAAACAAAACCCCTCATAGGACACGGTTACGATATATTCACTAAAACCGACTGGGTAGACAAAATGTCCAAAAATGGCGCCGAGAAGAGAAATAAATGGAAAGAATTCAAATGAGTCAGATAAAGACAAAAATAATTTTAGTCAATAAGGGTAAAGAGAAGAAGTCAATAAGAGAAGATAAAAATTCATGCATGTCTTCATGGGAAAAAACGACAAAGCATGGGAGAGAAGAGGCAGGGAGAGGTGAGACAGGGAGATGCAGCATCATGTGTTTTATCCAGTGTACAAGACTGAAATTGAGTCTCGGAGACAAATATCCCCTGATCCAGTGTCCACAGCTCCAGGAGTGAAGAGGAGACACCATTGAGGAGTAGTGAGACAGAACTCCAGGAGGAGAGAGAGAGAGAGAGAGAGAGAGAGAGAGAGAGAGAGAGAGAGAGAGAGAGAGAGAGAGAGAGAGAGAGACAGAGAGAGAGAGAGAGAGAGAGAGAGAGAGAAATGACTCCAACTTCATCTTGTTATTTATTTGTATATTTCTTAACAATAAAAAGGTATTCAAATGAGCTGATGTAGTAACAGCTCTTAGCTTGTAAATAAGATTAGGAACCTTAACTTAACCTTGTAAAACCCTGAGAGGTATTGGAGGTACTGTTAGGGAGTGTATTTGGTAACGGGGGTAGGGTTGATTTTGGGGGTTGGAGGAAGGGTTGATGGTGGGGAGGGAGGGAGAGTTGATGGTGGTGGCGGGATGGAGGGTTGATGCTGGGGGTGGGATGGAGAGTTGATGATGGTGGTGGGAGGGAGAGTTGATGGTGGGGGTGGAAGGGAGAGTTGATGGTGGTGGTAGGAGGGTTTTAGGGTTGATGGTGGGGGTGGGAGGGCTTTGATGGCTCAGCATGGGGAACTATTGTAACAACCAAGCTGGGTGACAACAATAGTGGATTACACCCAGCTCTCACTTCTTTCGTTTGTTTAATTGTTTACCAAATCCTTGTTAATTTTGAGGCTCTATTAGACCAGATAAAAAATATTTACATACAAATAATTACCAGCACAAATTATCTAAAACTATCGGCTGCAATATCCATTTTATTTTTAACTTGTATTCAACGCCTGATGATTACTAAATTCACTATATTACATCCTTAATTTCACTCATGGAGTTTATTTTTAAAGCAAGACACAAGACTTAGAACAATCGTATTCAAGATCACAATAATATTCAGTTTTTATTAGTAGCGACTCAATGATTGCTTAACTAATAGCCTCGTCTAGGTTGAAGTCAACGATGAAGGCCAAGCTGCGGCTTCATAACATTCTATAAATCTATCAACTTTTCCTTCCTAGTGATAAGCGGAGAATGATGATGCATACCATCCTTAAGGTAATGCCATCCAAGCTAAGCTTCACCTGCATATTATCTCGGCGATATTCATACAAAAAGATGTTGCGTTGTATAATTGTCTGATGTCAGAGATGTCACCATGACGGTTTGGTGCTGGATTCCTCTTATTTTTATGCAGAATCGGTCAAACAAGTCGAACTAGCTCCAAAATGTTTTCTAAAATTTCTCTGAGATTATATATATATATATATATATATATATATATATATATATATATATATATATATATATATATATATATATATATATATATATATATCCTTGCTAATGTAAAAATCACGAAAGCGCTTGGAATTTCACTATTTTTTCACCGTGGTTGTTCTGCATATTGTGATATCGCTTGTTTACTGTGATCTTACTGCATAATGCATATAGTGTGTGTATATATATATATATATATATGCAAAACAACACTATGAAAAATAGATAGGTTAGACTACTCACATTATCATAGTTCCTTGATAATGTGAGTAGTCACAGCCTTGGAATTCCTCTATTTTTCATAGTGGTTGTTTTGCATATTTTGATATCACCTGATTACTGTGATCTTTTGCATATATATATATATATATATATATATATATATATATATATATATATATATATATATATAGCTTGGAGATTATCCAGAAGGCAGAGGAAGGGTTGTTGGAGTGGTTTGGACATTTAGAGAGAGTGGAACAAAATAGAATGACTTGTAGGGCATATAAATCTAGTGGAAGGAAGGCGGGGTAGGGGTCGTCCTTTGGAAAGGTTGGAAGATGTTTTGTGTGCAAGGGGGTTGGACTTTCAGCAAGCGTGCGTGAGCATGTTAGATAGGAGCAAGCGGAGACGAGTGGTTTTTATGACTTGACGTACTGTTAAGAAGAGATTCAGGAAAACTGGTTACCGGACTTGAGTTCTGGAGATGGGAAGTACAGTGCCGGCACTGAAGGAGGGGGTGTTAATGTTGCAGTTTTTTAACTGTAGTGTATGCACGCCTCTGGCAAGACAGTGATGGAATGAATGATGTCGAAAGCGTTTCTTCTTTTTCAGGTCACCCTGCCTTGGTGGGAAATTGTCGATGTGTTAATAAAAAATAGGCGTATGCCAACAAGTCGAAAAAATATATATTGCTGGGAAACCTTTATTATTGCTATAAAGTTTCTTCCAGGTCTGGAACTCCAACACTAGACGTCAAGTTGCAGCATTAATAAATGTTTCTCTTGACAGTGTCATTTTCACTAATTGATGACTAGGACAGTGCTTATTAATCACCTATCTAGTTACTGTGCATCTATTAACAGCACATGGATATAATTATTTAAATGATGTGTCTTCAGACAAAAGAAGAAAATGAAGGTTGTCGAAGTATCTAATACAAATGCGAGGGTCATTGTTCAAAACATTCTCGCTATCAACATTCCGTGCTGGCTATATAATGACAATGTCTATTCATATTTCCCAAAAAATGACTCCATGTGTACTTGAAATTGGTGCTGCTTTTTATTTTACCTGTATAAAACATGAGGCCTTATGAGTCTCCACGCAGACAAAAGGAGAGTCTAGGACAACATATTTCCTCTTTGAGAAGATATTTCCATCGTTGGTTCGTATCCTATACATGAATACAGCTTCGCTCTCTTCTGTGTATTTACTACAAATTCCCACTCGCAGTTTGCCTACTTTTTCACCTCATTTTATGTTTTTTTATTAAAATGCCATTATTTTATTAATGATATATTAAAGGTAATATGTAGTTCAAGCAGTTATTAAACCACTCATATACACATATACGTACACACACACACACACACACATATATATATATATATTTTATATATATATATATATATATATATATATATATATATATATATATATATATATATATATATATACATGTATATATATATATATATATATATATATACATGTATATATATATATATATATATATATATATATATATATATATATATATATATATATATATATATATATATATATATATATATCCATGGGGAAGTGGAACAGAATTCTTCCTCCGTAAGCCATGCGTGTCGTAAGAGGCGACTAAAATGCCGGGAGCATGGGGCTAGTAACCCTTCTCCTGTATACATTACTAAAGTTAAAAGAGAAACTTTCGTTTTTCTTTTGGGCCACCCTGCCTCGGTGGGATACGGCCGGTTTGTTGAAAGAAGATATATATATATATATATATATATATATATATATATATATATATATATATATATATATATGAGGAAGAGCTGGAACTTCCATGAACTGCTACTTTTGAGTTTAATAACGAAGCAGAATTTGATTCATTGTTAAGATTTATTTAGTTCACACACTTAAGTTAATTCAAACTTTGATTATCTGTATTCTACAGCAAAATATATTTGCTAGGTATGCTAAATTTAATTTATGTAACACTAACCTGAAGTTATTAAGGTCTGAGTATCAGTTTTATCTTACCAGACTTGAGTTATCTTGAAACTTTTGGTGCCTCTTGTAAGGCTATTTTCTCCATTTCGTTAGTGAGTATAAATTTAATTTGATACTAAACAATAATAGTTTCTTTATTAACATATTTTTTTAAGTTGTTTAATTTTCGCCTGACATAATGATAGGCGTTACTATATTAGGGTCTTTCGGATGTTTATTTCCTTTAGTTTTAATGCGGGCATTTCATAAGCGGGCCTAGTGTTTGAGTCAGACAGTGACACGAGTCACTATATGAACAATGCCTTTATCCACCTGTAAGATTAACGCTGACTTTATCCTCCAGTATGATTAACGATGACTAAGGGCTAAGTGTCAGTGGAAAACTTTCGTTTGTTATTTTGTTCTTAAGCAAATATTTAGAAAAAATCTTTAGAGTATTATTTTCAGCACAAAATAATAATAAGCAAGTTACCGCAATTAAGAAAAATGACGGAAAGGTAGTGAGAGAAGGGAGAGAGGTGGAAAGAATGACGGAAGGTGAGGAAATAGTAAAAGGCTGATGGGAGAACCCCAGTCTCATTCCATTCAACAATTGGTTTATAAGCATCTTGACCAATGCCCTTATTGAACCTTCTACTGCTGGTGGAACATGTAAAACTACGGGACCATCTACAAGTGCTGGACCCAAACCTGGCGCCAGACTAGCTACAAACGTTGGGTAATTTATCACCGTTTGGCGAAATCGAGAACATCAAGAAGACATCAAGATTGCAAAGTTTTCCCAAACTCTGCTAGTAAAAATTTCCCTACTGTCGTGCATTGGGTCGCGTAGAGAAGAGGATGAGATAAACAGGGAATGGAAACAGCAAATGAAGCAGTGTCAGAGAGACAGAGTTCCAACTTCATTCTATTCCCTATTTGTATGTCCTCATAACAATAAAGAGCCTCAAAATGAGCTGATGTCGATAACAGCTCTTAGCTTGTAAATAAATCAACCTTAGTTCGTGAAAAACCCTTGTGTAAATGCGAGAAAGAGTGTCAAAAGAGGGTCAGCAGCACAGAACATCCCACTTAAGGCTACTTATCACCAATAGCGACATAAGTTAAGAACAAAGCTGGAGGTAAAGAACAAAACAGAGGGTGAAGTGAAACATCTCACGGATTAAAATGCAAAGATTTATCCAACTGGAAATGAGTAAATGGACCCTTTGCAGTGTTGATAACCATGCAAAATTCATAGGGTACATAAACGCAGACCAAATTTATTAAGCGTTCAGAAGTCACAGGTCAGACGCTGGGAAGGTCATTCTCTAACAAAGACAAGGGTATGTTTGGTTTTCCCCGGGGCTAAGATGAAGGATAATTTGCATGCTAGATAATATGTCAGATAATGGTCACAATCTCATTACCTGCCTCAGTGTTAAAGGCGATAATGTTGGGAAGCGATGAGAAGTTGCCTGCCAAACGTAGGACATCCATGGATTTATGTTAGTCAATGGGAGGGATCCCGATAGTAAGTCGCATTTTTCCAGGAAGAGTGGACAGTGAGTTGATATTACGGGCAGCTGGTATAAATTGTATATTGGACTGCAAAACTGAGATCAATACCATTAATTGACAGCTTGGACAAGTATGATAAATCTAACGTGTATGGAAATTATGAGGGTGAATATTTCTAGCGCTGGAGTGACAGAATAACCCAGTTCATGCGAGAGCGTCATTGATAAACTGTTACAGTCTTTAAATTTAAGTTAGATGTCACAGACGTGTATGGGGAAAAAAGGCATTTAAAATTACAAACAGCATATATCAGAAATTTTGAGCAGGTATCATAATTCGCTTGAAAACTATAAATATATTCACAGACGTACTTCCGTAAATTCTTCAGAGCCTAGTTCCGAGGCCTTTCGTATACCATTCACATTGTCGTGCGCTACTGTCTACAGGATGTATATGGGATGCTTAAACTAGCCGCTACAGCGGCAAAATCAAAATTGTGAAATGTGTGTAGATAACTACTCGAGCAGCTGTTTATATCAAATATGTTCTTGCATAGGGTTTATAACTATTTTCACGTGAATTTCGAATAACGATAATCAATGGAGTAAGAAGGGAGCATCCGCATCTTATATATGTTTAGCCTTCAAGATTTCTTGTTAATTTTCCTGGTAAAAATATAGTAAATGATAAAGGAACATCGATTCTTCTACTAATTACTTAGCTAATGACATAATTACTTACTCGATATCCGTGAATTTTTTTACTCTGACTATTGAAGGAAAAATTGGCCGCCTTGTTTACTCGGTTACTTTCTTATCATGGAACACAAAACCCTTAAGGTGTTTGAAACATACTACCTTACACTTGTAAAGCTTTTAAGTTAATTTTTGGGGGTTACATTATGGCAGATGTGCTTAGTGTGCAAACAGTGCTGCAGAACTGAACGTCGATACATCCCTCCCTCACACTTCCTCCATCTTTACGTCATGTATAACACGTCTTACTCCACTACCTTCCTGAAGAAGCCACTGGCTGGTGAAACGTTTCCAGAACAAAGATGCTCATATGGTGAACAAGTGTCTCATTTATCAATTTGTCGGGTTTCTAAACCAATTATTCGAATTCTGTCAGACACAACAACATCTTGGGATCTTGATGCAGAGAATTCTTCAAAATTTGTCTAACCTATAAGCAGAACCTACTTCCACTAGTGGGGTTTTCCACTGGTGACTCAACCTACCACTGCTCCACCTCATCTGTCCTCAATATATGGACCGAATACATCGACTCTAGCAATTTCGACGCCAGCATAACACTCAACATGTAAACGTTTACGACGAGGCTAATACCAGAAATGAGAGCAATTAACAAGGAGAGACTAAAGAAATTTCCAACAACCCACAGTCAGAAAACGTAAGAGAAAGAGGCGGAAACAGGAGTTATGAAATGACTATTAGCAGCCTATGCTTCAACTGGAAAAGCATGCGCATGCACCATTATACTAATACTCTAAGGAATTATGGTATATTCCACGCTGCCACAGATAAGCCACCCGTTATTACATTTTGTTATTGACTGTTAAATACACATAAATATTTATTAATTACAGTAACCTAACTGATATTACCTACATTAACCTAAAATAATAAATATTTATTTTTTAAGTGTTCAATCGAACGGAAATGAACAAATTACAATGTGTACGAAAAGGATGGTTGTAGTTAGGCAAAATTTTAAGATAGATGAAATGAATACGTCTGGCAATGAGATGACTGAGGAAAAATAGGAAACGTGGAATGGCAGAGGTTTATCACTCTTGGTACGAGAATGGGCTGCTGGTGGACGGGTCGTCTGCAGACAATAGGCTAATCTACATATATACGAACATACATACACGTATGTATGTGTGTGTTTGTGTGGGGGTAAGGAACTCGAGTGCGTATGTGATTCCTCGCGTTCGTGCGAAAATAAAAAAATACCTATAAGAAAAAGGCATAGCAAAAGATTTTGGATGTGGTCCAAGGAGAAGCAGCAATAAGGTGGAGATGGTAGGTCAGGGTTCACAGTCAAGAGCGGACGCACTCCAGGCATTTGTGTTTTTTATTCACCATGTTTCTAGTGCTTGGCGTGTTATTCTTTAATGTTATGTGGATTCATCATGTTCCGCTTGAACTGCAAGTTTTACTGCTTCTATATATTAATGGTATACAAAACTGACAAGAGGATGAAAAAGACACATGTCTCTTATTTAGTTGCTGTCCACCATCACTTCTGCAGTTTGCTGACTAACGTACCGAGAAGCCTAGTCTAAGCTAACCCATAGTTCGGAAATAAAAAAAAATATATTTCTTTCCGTTTTGTGACATTACCAATTCACGAGTGGCAAGCAAAACAAAGGACAAGTTAGATGAAGAGGTGAGGTGAAAGCCAAGGTCGGACCAAGATAAATGTTTTGAAGATCAGAGCATCTGACAATGTACTGAAAAAGGCAGGAAAGAATCAACAGTTTAAAAGAAAATAAGTTTTTTTTATCGATGTTGTGTATAAGAGTTGATTTAAGAGGACGGAGTCCATCAAGATAAGAACAGGGTTAGCTGTGATTTACTCCAGCCATGGTAGTGTAACGTTTATTCTTCTAACGAAGTCTACCACAGGGTTATTTCAAATTGGAATTATAGGTATTTTTACTGGATTATTGACAGGTTAAATCTTGACACTAGCCAATATTTACGTAACAAGTATTTTTGGTAATGCACGAAACAATTATTTACTTATTTATTAAGGTTGAACGAATTAAAATATTGGCTGGCAAGAACAAATTCACACAACATCACTGGGTGACAAAATACACAAGCTCACGCAGTAACTGATAAGTACAAGCTCACACACAATAACAAAGAAGTAGAAAAAGCTCATATAATAACAGTGAAGTAGAACAAGCTCTCAAACAATAACCTTGTATTTGTATTATCACAATAAATATAAAAGAGAGGTTAGGGAAAATATGCCAAACACAGATGTGGAGGCGAAACGTTGTCTAAATAAATTTGTTTCTTTTATTTATATATTAAATACGTTTGCTACCGTTCATAGTGGATGAAACTATTACTGAAGTAAGAAAAAATCTGACGAAAGTGGAGAGCTCCCAAGTACTGACGAAAGTGGAGAGCTCCCAAGTACTGACGAGTATGGTAGATGAATTCGCATATAATATACATACATACATATATATATATATATATATATATATATATATATATATATATATATATATATATATATACATGCATACATACATTGTAAAGGACTTACTAAAAAATTACATTCCAAGTATCCCTCAAGAGGCCTCCATGCCAGTGAGGGACACGGGGGGGTCTCTTGATCCGAGGAACTGGCTTATCCTGTCCCCTTTGATAGAACCAGAATGCATTCGGCTTCCTCCAGGAGCTATACGATCTGTACGGGTTTAGCGCGGCCTCTGATTAAAATCAATCAAATTTATCCCTGATAGCTTCGAGCAGAATCGGATTAACTTACATATAAGATACATTATGACAGTAGGGATTACAAAGAACGAGACGCTTACTTTCCTTGATGACTTCACTTGTTTTAAATCCCTCCTTTGTTCTTACGAAGCTCCTCTTATTGCTTCCCAGCGTCGTAAAAACATATGATACTTTGGAAAGCCGTCACAACTCCACAAATATCCAATGCTTCCAAAATAACAATAAATGACTAATTTTTTTTTATATAAAAGCGTAAACTTTTCCTGATAAAGCAAGAGTGGCAATACTTCAGAGTGCCTAAGGCATTTCTGCGAAATTTGTTTTCGGACAATCTAATTACCCATAAGAAAAAAGAATGGCGTAGTAAAAAAAGCTTAATGACGTTATATCCAATATATGAGCGTGATACTTCCAAAATTGTTGATTAGAAACTTTGTGCTTAGAAAAAAGTGGAGGGTAAGAAGGGCGGTGACAGCACAAAACTGGCGGGTAACAAGAGTGACGACAGCACAAAACTGGCGGGTAACAAGAGTGACGACAACACAAAACTGGCGGGTAAGAAGAGTGACGACAACACAAAACTGGCGGGTAAGGGTGGTGGTGACAACAAAACTGGCGGGCAAGAAGGGCAGTGACAACACAAAACTAGAGGGTAAGACGCGAGGGAACACAAAACTGGTGGGGGGGGGGGGGGTTGGAAATAGCACACACAACTGCCGCTTAAAACACGCTTTGTCAAGGAAGCATCGACTGATAACACCTTTGTTATCGAGAACAAGAGACTATGTATTCTGATGTTCAAACTGTAGGTACCACCTCCTGTCCTCTGAATTCAAAACTGGTTAAGAACTGTATTGCCAAGGCACACACACTCGTGGGTCCTCCACACCTCCTGGTATTTGTCTTCTTCCCTCGACTCAAGCACTGCTCACTCATTTTACTCATTGTTTTCTCACTTCACCCAGGGCTTACTTCACTTACCCGGCCACAAGGAAGTCTCGTCATACCACCTTATTCAACTAACAGGAGCGAGTACCAACATCACTCAACTTACTCATCCTAAAAATGATGTTTCCATAACAATGTGAAATACATTACATTAAACTTACTCCCATTACTCTCTCTCTCATTTACGTTTACATGCACCTGCTACTATAATATCGCTTTACCAGATCGCGGGAAAATGACATTGAAATAATTGAATTCTTTTGTCTTGAAGAAAGTAAGGGAGAAAAAAATAAAATAAGAGAAAACATGAAAGGAAAATAGGGGAGAGAGAGAGGCAAAAAAAGGATGAGATTGAGAAAAACAATGCAGAGAAGAATGTGAGAATGAAACAGAAAGAGGAATAATGAACAGAGGAATATAAAACTTAAAGAGAAATAGGCGAGTCAAGTAGAGGGCGAGAAGAGAAGAAAAATTAGGAAGAAAATTGGATTAGGTGAGAAAGGACATGAGAAGGCTGGATTAGGTAAGAAAGAGGAGAGAATGGCTTTGTCCAGGCGGTTGATGGTGGGTTCAACAAGGAGAGGGAGGAATGGATCTACATAATATTGTTATGGATATCTCGGGATATTACTATGAAAAGTTTGGGGAACGAGGCGATCAGCAAGAGAAAATATGACCAGTGGAATTTACGAGAGTAGAATAAAAAGAGAACCTCGGTAAATAATGGGATAGGCGAAATACGCGGAATAAGATGTCGATTTTTGTAGTTTTTACTTACTATTTATGAACTTTATATAACGTACGTTTATGTAGCGTCAGACACGTTTATATCTGATGCTACCTTAACGTGTTTAATGATACATAAACATATATAATGCTATACAACCGTGTGTAAAGTAACTCAAAGGTGTCTACTACATAAACGTGTAATGCTACACAAGCGTGTCTAATGCAACACAAAAATATATAATGCAATAGAAGTGTGTCTCATACAATACAAACGTGTGTAATGATACACAAACAAGTCTAATACTACATAAACGTGTCTAATACCACATGAACGTGTCTAATGCTTAGCAAAATAAAAATCTCAACCTCAGCTTGAAAAGTCATTTAATTTAACATACACTAAGAACCCAGTGACTAGTAAGAAGTTCTTGTCATCTTTCAGAACACACTAAGTTCTTTTCCCCTTGCAGTGTACATAATGAAGTTTTTTCTTGTTATTTTAGACCATGCTTAGAAATTCTTGTCAAATTAATGTTGAACAGACAGTAGGTTGTGGCTCTTCCCAAGTCGTCTTGAAAAAATAATAAGAACCTCTTGCAGAGTCATCTTGTAAATCACAATAAGGAGAGTCTCTTGCCAAGTTGTTATGTAGAACAGACATAAAGCTGCACCTGTTCTCCCCGAGGTAATAAACACTTGCTAAAATTTTACCTGACGAAGGCGATGAAGCAATAACATTAACATAATTTAAAAATGTAATTGAAAATGCCCATCACAAGAATTGGAGAGACCCTTTTACGAGCCTCAAGTTTCCTTTTCCAATAAATGATTATACATATAGTGAACATATGGTGAACACAGGTAAATGCCAGGTAACATTTGTTTGTTACTGGTATATTCATCATTAATAATAATAAAAATTATTTTACACATTTTAATATTTTTTTTTAATCCCTTTTAATTTAAATGGTAGCAGAAGTGGGGAAATCTTGAGGCGTTGCTGTTGTGGCCAGTGTAGATGCCAATCTTCCACCACCAGGAAAAACGTGCAAATATGAACATTTCCTGATGGTGCTAAGCCACTGTGTTATGTCATCAGATATGCGTTTTTACTAACTTGTGTGACCTGCCCTATCCTCACAAAAATACAGAAATAGTATTTGAGAGTTTACAGACATTTATTAACTCTAGGAATTGCCTAAGAAAATTACCAGAGTATTTTTTTCATGAGGAACTACGGGCGAATCGAACAGGTGGCAGGAAATTACGAGTTTATTACCGAATCATAAGATGGATAGGTTAGACATTAGGTGTTATAACGCAAATGGTTTACTGGTATGCAGACTATCATTGTTTAAGTATCTGCTGCCCCTACAGTGTTGACCATGATCCGGGGCATGAACACACCCTCAAATAGACAGCTATTCTTAGCCTCTCTTCTCTTCCATCTCTGTTTACTCCTCGGCTCGCTTAGTTTGAGTATGTGTTTGTATATGTCTATCTTGTGTCTGCCTACCTGTGTATCTTTGCCTGTTTGTGTATGTGTGTACTCACCTATTTGTGGTTGCAGGGGTCGATTCATAGCTCCTGGCCCCGCCTCTTCAGTGTGTGTGTGTGTGTGTGTGTGTGTGTGTGTGCGCGCGTGCAGATCCCACAACAATACCTGTAATTTCTTATCGGAGATCATCTCCGCTGTTGCCGCCTGACTGACGGCTAGGTCAAACAGACTGTTGTTGCTGGCTGCAAGCAGTCCAACAGAGGCATCGTAGCGCAGCTGATCAGCAACTGCTTCAAGGAATTAGTCAACTTTCCTCTTGAAGAACACTGTTAGTAATTGTCTGCAACTACAAATGAATAAAATACAAATCCTAAAGAAATGTAGCTTCAATTCTTTGGATCAAGAACCCTTCACAGCATCAAGGCACATCCCACGAGACGTTGTATCCAGGATTCAGATTAAGGCTCACCGTAAAAATATAACATCGCTCTACCTCACTTGACAATCTTGCGAACGTTTAAAAACCTACGCACGGGAAAAATGTTTTAAACCTCTCGAAATCAGGATGCAATCAGCGGGGTATTCCAACTGCAGCCAGGGACGTCATTTCTATTGAAAAAATTCTTAATGAATGGGAAACAATGTCCTAGAGAGATAAGTGTTAAATATGACCTGGTTCATGGTGTGACTTGGGTCACGGTGTGACCAGGTTCTTGGTGTGACTTAATAGTGTGTCTTGGAACAGTGTGACCCGATATATGGTGTAAGCTTGCAGTGTTACTTGGCACACACAGTCGAACTCAGTGCAGAGAATTATTTGGTTAACAATGACATTGTTAAGA
This sequence comes from Cherax destructor, assembly GCA_009830355.1. Lineage (NCBI taxonomy): Eukaryota > Metazoa > Arthropoda > Malacostraca > Decapoda > Parastacidae > Cherax > Cherax destructor. Next base: position 21,410 of record WNWK01011377.1, read on the forward strand.
GGAGATAATGAGATCTGTCTGACATTGTGATACAGTCAGCCTACCACTTTTGTAATACAGTCAGCCTACCACTTTTTATGATAGTCAGCCTACCACGTTTGTGATAGTCAGCCTAATACTTTTGTGATACAGTCAGCCTTCCACTTTTGTGATACAGTCAGCCTACTACTACTGTGATACGGTCAGACTACCACTATGTGATACAGACTATAAATGTATAACCCATTTATATCGTCACGCTGACTTCCAACCACGACAAACATTAGGTCGGGTTCAAGAGCTGAAACTCAACATTTTCAAACTCAAGTGAAAGAAAAACCTCTGCAGAACACGCTTTTATTTGAACAAAGTCAGTATCTATGTTGATCGTTATAAAGTCATGACTTAATACAGATAACACATGGAAATGATGTGGCACTAAAATCTTGCTGAATAAGTACATCATCTTCACTGTCTACGGAAGCATACCACATAGATCCAACTCGGAAACTCAGCAAGGTAACTATGCGCCCAATAATGCCAAGCATGAGAGCCATAGTAAAAAAACGCAGAGCAAGGCACTAAGCTGAGTCCTGTCATGAGAAATCTCATCAAATCCCAGCCTAATCAAGCCTTGCACCTGGCCTGTACGATAAAGGCGCTTATGGTGCATGGTTTGACAGCGCTACTCATCTTGTAGCAGGGACGAAGATAGCCAGCAGCAACAATAACAGCAGCACCAGCAAAAGCAGTAACAGCACCAGTACTAGCAGAAACATGGCAGAACCAGCAGCTGTAGTATTACAGCAAATGGAGCAGCATCTACAGCAACAGCATCAGAGCCAGTAACACTACCACTGCACAAGCAACAACAGTAGCATAACGAGAAGCACCATCAGCAGCACCGTAAGCAACATCAGCAGCACTAGAACCAACAGTAATAACAACAGTAGCACCAGAACCAGCAGAAGTAAAACCAGTAGCAGAAGCAGAACTAGCAAAAATCAGTAGCAGCACCACCACCATGACCACCACTACCACAGCAAAATCAGAACAAGCAGCGGTTTCGTAACAATAGCAGCATAAACAAGTGGACCAGCACAGCAGGTGTTGTAACAACAGTAAATGCAGCAGCAGCAGCAGCAATAATATGTACATGCACTACAACCACTGGAAACAAAAGATTATACGCCACATACATAATAAACACAGCTCTCGTATCTCAGGTGTGAATGTAAATAGAAACCCTTTCAAATACTGAGTAAAAATGTGAAACATCCTACCTAAAGAATATATAATCTATATACCATCAATTAACATCTGAAGATGATGTAGGTTAAGATATTCAGTATTACTAAATGCTACAAATGCTTCAACACTTGCAGAGACCAAGGTTTCTAATATAATGTCTGTTCTAGTGTTTGCATTTTGTCTTCTTCCAACAATTCAACTTGACCAATACTGTTGTTCATGACATTCAGCACAATGTGGGGGTTATTGTAGCCTCTTCATAAAACTGATCTTCTAGTTTTTCAGGCTAAATATTCTTCTCACTTTACACTTTTTATGATTACTATTTCTCTGAGATTTTCACTCTCAACTCTACATTACTTTAACTCTGCCACAAGTACTACATAATTACGATCAATATCTTTATTCTTATTAATATTAGAATATAAAAACCTGTTTTAGTTCGACCAAAATGTTGTACACCCTATACAGGACTCGGCTGTCAAATTTACAGCGGGCTGCGAACAAAACGTCATATAGATCATACAATAAAAATGTGCACATGCTCATACATACTTTCCACACGTACAAGTTAAAACAAACCCACAATTAAAAACTATTCACAAACAAACATTCGGGAAAACAATATATATACTTTCATGTAAGGATAAATTATTGTACATCAGTTAAAAATACTACCATATGTAATATTAAAAAAAATCGAAAAAATACAAAAAACTAATAACTACTACTACTACTAATAATAATAATAAGAAGAAGAAATAAAATAACCATATATTTCCCCAAAAGAACAACAAAATTAATGTTGTAAAGCCCATAGTATACACAGGTATGGTTATTTTTCAAGCAGTGCAATATATATAGAGAGATCTTTGTCCCAGCGTGGCGGTTTGGCCATTCAACCAAGTACTGTCGATCGACCGTCGAATGCCTCGTTTGTAACGCTACAACTGACGATGACCTCTTTTGTCAGTGCTCTAAACCTCGTTATCCTAAATTCCAGTGTTTCAACCCATGTCAACCCGGGGACTAGTGCCGATTCTTCTAACGATTTCTAGCTTTGTTCTTTCTTGGTCGCCACTGATTCTGATTGATCGGTAGGTCAGTGTTGGGCTTATAAATGAAAAATCCTGGGTTCGATCCCTGGATAAGACATGTATGGACAAATCTCCTTAGAACCGCAGCCCTAGGTCGCTTAAACAGTAAATAGGTACCTGTGTGTTAGTTGATTGGTGAGAGTTGCATCCTGGGTTATGCTATACAGTAGCTACAACAAAGCTTTAAAACAAAGTCGAGGTAAGATACTGTAAGAGCTTCCATAAGGATATATAGGAGAGGTGTGCATCTCTCAGTGTATATACGATGAATAATTTTGACTAGTGGTTCACAGGTGAACCACTAGTCAAATAACCCTCGAGCTCTCGATGACAAGTTGAATGTTCTAACCGACTTATATCTGAGCGTTACACTCAAAATCACTGTATACTTGTATACCAAGATGTCTTTTAATATAAAGATAAATTACGTAGAATTTTGAGTATGGATGACAGCAGAAGTGTGTACTCAGCGACTAGTATTATTATACAATCTTGGAAAAGCGCTAAACCTGTAGTGGTCATAAAGCCTGGGAAATGGGAGGTAATCAGGCTTAGTTCAATGAAGGAGAGGGAAGCTCCAATTCCTCGGATGAAGAGCCATTTATCTTCAAGGAAACACCTGTAAGAAGCCGAGTATATTCACCGGCTCAAGAAAGCATGGCATGAGGCCAAGAAATACATGACGTCATTTTTAAAACAAATACTTCTCTTCTTAAAAGTTGCCGCCTCGGAAGGTCTGGCATGGAGAATTCACGGGCTCAAAGGCATGATCAAGAAGGAAATTTTACTTTAATGGAATATTTCTATGGGTCTTTAAAATGTTTATTAGTAAAAGAGAATAACATGGAGGGCTTGGTAACAAGGGTAATATTAAAGCTGGAGTGCAACATGTTCCCCAGAAACTGTCTCATGATATACATTCCACTCATCAACCGTCTCATGATGAAGATATATTCCACTCATCAACTGTTCAGGCATATATAATTGTGTGCAGAAAATTCATATTACTGAACACAAATTTATGCTACTGAATTACTTTAGGGAAGCCTAGAAACTTCTGAAGGGTTCTTGCTCGGGCACTATATTACCCCTGCCGGTACAGCGCTTGCCCATGAACATATAATAATTAAATGATCCTACGTAAATGTAAAAAGAAAAATCTTCATAGCCTCAGGACTTTCTCAAGAATATTATCATTTTAAGGTTCTCACTTTCCCTTGTAAAGTTGTATCCAAGTCAGACTGCAGTGTCAGCATAAAAACTAAGAACGCTGACTCGTGCTCGAGTCTTACTCAACAAGCAACTCTGAGAAAGCAGAAAACTTGGCAAAACGTTTAGAATCTTTTGTTGAGCAGTTTTGTTCTCATGTCTAACTCGCCAATAAGAGTATCTATGTGGTCTTAAGGGTGGGTTTCTGTGGTCTTAAGGCTGAATATATGTAGTTTTCAGACTGAAGGGACAAGCATCTTTGATGGCTCAATTAAGGCTTGGGGTATGAATATCTTTGTTGTCGTAGGGCTGAGGAAGCTTCGAGAGTAGGTTTTCTGTTTACATTATTCAGAGTTGTTGCTCTAGCAAGCTTCTGGTCAAGTGTCATGATTTACAAAGCATAAAAAACCGTTTGGCAATTCAATGTTTAACACAAAAGAAAAACAGAAGCATCAATATTAATTCCCTGCCATCATTGCCAATTAACAAGTACTCTAGCTACTATCAATACCAATTTGCTGCTATCGTTACTAATTTATTTTAATATTTCAGATATCATATCACAATATAATTTAAATATTTTAAGGTGCATAAGTTGTAGTTCAAGCCCAGCCGCCGGTTGGTGGCAAAACTTGCCAACGTTGAAATTATACATGTTCACGCACAATATGGCACATGAAACAGATTGGTTTTATATTTCAACCTCCAGCTGACGTTTTCTTCTGCAGATCTGTTGAAGAGGACCTCTGATGGAGGTCGAAATATACAGCCAATTTCTTTTGTGTTTCACTGTCACCATGTGGATAGTCTCTCACTGCAGTGTATATTCACTAACTTACACCTCTTTGTGTATGCACCCTTTACATAATTTGAGTATTGGTCATAAAAAATATGCTACTACACGGGGGCAGTCATTAAACTGCGTCAAACACGTTCCTTCATTTAACGAAGTAATTCCCCTAGCTACTGATATCAAGGATATTTAACCTCTAAAACTGATAATAAACTTAACCCTGGAACTTGCACCTCTCGGTGTATGAGCTTCGAGACATGCATCTCTTGGTGTATATGCCTATGCACAATAAATGGAAACCCGCATGAAGAAGACTTAATTTTTCTCTAGACTTGAAAGTATGTGCACTGTGAGATTGGATGAGGGTTGTGCTCTGCGATCTCTGCTTGAAGGGTAAAACATCTATTTGCATTTTGCTTATATAGGTAATGTTAACCTAATCTATTTTATATTTCGTAGAGAATTTATGGACAACAATTTAAAATGAATATCCGACAAGTTTAAAAAACAGGAAACAGTTACCATGTAGACAATACGATGCTGCAGCATAAATTCCGTGTCCGAAACCACGTAAATAACACGCGAATTGTCCGGAAGAGGAAAACATGTTTTTGTCTTGCGAGTGAAGGGCAGCAACGTGAAGTGTTCTTAGGCCAGGGAGCGCCAGGATCGTACAGGTACACACATACTATTTATATGTAATACTGATAGTAACGTTAGTAAAATTAATCATTTTAGCGTGGGCACTGCTTTATCGCCTTTACTATAAAATTAATGACAATGAAAGAGACAGAGAGAGCAGTGATCCAGTTAATTACATGCAACTTCAGCGGAAGTCACCAGTCCTTATCTCTATGCATAGTTTACCACCTCCGAGGTGAGTGCGTTCATCTATTATGACTGAAAGGGGCGGGACGATACCAAAATTTTTGCCTATATTGATACCCAATTTTCGACAGATACCGATACTTTTCCTATATTTTTCTGTTTTTAAAATTATATTGACTATGTTCATATAAAGGGATACTTATTGCACAATGAATATTAAATAACACAGGAAGGTTAAATATTAACTCAATTCATCTGAGATGACAATGTCATTACTCATTACGTGGCCTGTTGTGTTAGTTACTGGTTGTTAAAGGCACTTGTTGAGAGAGAGAGAGAAAGAGAGAGAGAGAGAGAGAGAGAGAGAGAGAGAGAGAGAGAGAGAGAGAGAGAGAGAGAGAGAGAGAGAGAGAGAGAGAGAGAGAGAGAGAGAGAGAGAGAGAGGGAGAGAGAGAGAGGGAGAGTTAGAGAAGAGAGCGAGTAACCCTCACCATCGTCATGTAGTGTTAATTTTGATATGTTTAAGCACCTATGTAATACCAATATTTTAAAGTATTTTTTTTCACCGATACTGATACAGTAAAAATGACCGATCCTATACTCTGAAATAAATAAATGAAATAAATATCCTCTTTATTCACTTTTTCTTTATCAGTTATGATAATGTATCTCTCACAAGGTTTGTTGTACAAGGGAGTAGGCGATGTGATTTTTTTTAATGACTGCATACACAATACCTTGAACCATCAGATACAAAACACCTTAAACCATCAGAGTTTGATGGACTTTCCACTGAGACCGGTGCCAGGTTATTCTTCCCTAGCCAATATAAAGTAACCCTGTTTAGTACATTTACTTTAGGGACAAAAATATATAAAGAATTTAAAGCTTTCTTCAGTGCTTCTTTACCGCAAGAAACTCGCCAGGAATTGTATTTCACTGAAACTCGCCAGGGATTGTATTTCACTAAGAGTTAGACCCCGTAGGAAATTTTAATATCGTGACTGAAGACGTCGAATTTTGGTAAAAAAAAAAAAAATGGTAAAAAAAAAAAAAAAAAAAAAAAACTTCGGACACAAACAAGTATGTGAGGGTGATGTTGAAGAGGGTTGCCAAGTCACGTCAATGAGGTAGACACTCAAATGCTACACATGCAAGCTTCAAAATACCCTTCAAATATTTAAATGGTGAAATTATAAAAAAAGTACGTTGAACCAAAGTTGGAATAAACAGTTAAAGTAGGGTATAATCGCAAACATACAAAACAATTAGATTATAAAACCTAGTACACAGAATGGAATCAATCAATGAGGAGGAAGTGTGTTACAATCACTAGAAACAATTGACTCACGAAATCGGAATAACGCAATGGCAAACAAACCATGGTACAGGTGGGGTTAGAACTCATGGCAAGTGAGTCGTAATTCAATTATTAATATTTAAGAGAACCTGACTATAGACGGTTTAGGGGATCATCGCACCTGGCGGTCTGGTCACCGCTCAAGTGAAAGAACTTTGCACAACGGAATGCTATTAATCAACTCCATACCATACAGGCGTTAAAAAGTAAGTAGCACAAAGCTGTACCTCGTCTGTGGTCCATACCACCACCACCATCACCCCCACTAACACCAGAATCAGTCTCGCCACAACCTACATGCACCACTACCACCATCACTGGCACCCTAATGAAAATTGATTTTTTTGCTTGCTATTCGGTCTTCCACCAGAAATTAGATAAATATTTTGGTGGAGGAATATGGAAAATATTTTATCATTACCTACCACACACAGCCACTAGCGTATATACAAGTTAGTTCTTATAGCATTTCTCAAATACATTAATCAAAGATGTGTAGCTCACGTGTATACAATAAAAGACCCTAAACTGCCCTGTATACCTGGCAACACTACACTATACATCCTGTAACATTACACTATGTATCTAATAATACTGCACAATGCTCTTACATTTGGTAACATTGCATTATACATCTTGTAACACTACACTATATATCAAGTAACACTGCACATCTGGTAACACTACACATATGGTGACACTGCACAATAAAACACGAGTGTTCTCACTAGGGTCCAACAAAGCCATCATCGCCAGCATACCCACAAGACAAATCCAATATCTGTGACGTCTTCAAACTGAATGTCAGATATACAGTCTAAGCCTTGGATTGAATGCTCACCGTGAAAAAGCCATACCAAACCATGTTACTCAAGGGATGTATCTTATTATCCAGTGTATGAAGAGTCGTTGTTCATTTATTTGTCAGGATAATTCACCTGACGCTGGTCTTAGTCATATGATGACTCACACTACGGCTTATTAATTAAAAGCATCGTAAAGCCTCTTTTAATGTTTAAATAGTTATGTCCTTAACTCAGGTTGCAAATTAGATGCAAGAACTTGAATGTAAGACATTCATTATTTTTTGACGCCCAACCTGACTCGCATATGACTGGAAACAACTCGCTTTTTGGTCACCCCACTAAATTTAAATCCAAATCTAACATGCTGCGAAAAAAATAAAATAAAATATTTCTAGAGGGGTAAAACTATAAAGGGACTTTGAGGGTAACATGAGAGTTAGTGTTGCAGTGTGAGGGGGCTCTCGCCATCTCTCTAACAAAGCCTCACTTAATTCCTATCTTTTTTAATACAAAAGTTTCTACAATGTTGTGTTACAAACCAATAGCGTCTTTCGTATATCAGATCATTTCAAAACTTAGCTATAGCACTATACCTGTATTTTACAATACCCAGGATGCAATCCAAAATAGTTAACTTACACTATGTGCTTATTAACTGTTAGGTGATCATGAGTAGACTTGCCTCTACGTCTCGGTCATGCCCAGCATTGGAACACAGGAACATTCAGTTGTGAACCGAATGTTTTGACCACTGAACCTTGGTATTATTTCCTAGCCATTTCTGCCCCTACATTAACTCTCTTTTCTCTTTACATATTTATCTTATTTCCCAGACAGTTGTAGCACCTCTTTACGGCTATTTAGAAAAACTTCACTTTCGGTTTACAACTACAGTATATATTTTTTTTTTTTCAACAAGTCGGCCGTGTCCCACCGAGGCAGGGTGACCCAAAAAGAAAGAAAATCCCCAAAAAGAAAATACTTTCATCATCATTCAACACTTTCACCACACTCATACATAATCACTGTCTTTGCAGAGGAGCTCAGATACGACAGCTGAGAAAAGTCCCTCCCAGCTGTCACTATCTCAGACCCCTCCTTTAAAGTGCAGGCATTGTACTTCCCATTTCCAGGACTCAAGTCCAATTAAATCAATTAACTGGTTTCCCTGAATCCCTTCACAAAATGTTACCCTGCTCACACTCCAACAGATCGTCCTGTCCCAAAAACCATTCGTCTCCATTCACTCCTATCTAACACGCTCACACATGCTTGCTGGAAGTCCAAGCCCCTCGCCCACAAAACCTCCTTTACCCCTTCCCTCCAACCTTTTCTAGGACGACCCCTACCCCGCCTTCCTTCCCTACAGATTTATACGCTCTCCAAGTCATTCTACTTTGATCCATTCTCTCTAAATGACCAAACCACCTCAACAACCCTCTTCAGCCCTCTGACAAATACTTTTAGTAACTCCACACCTTCTCCTAATTTCCACATTCCGAATTTTCTGCATAATATTTACACCACACATTGCCCTTAGACAGGACATCTCCACTGCCTCCAGCCTCCTCCTCGCTGCAGCATTTGCAACCCATGCTTCACACCCATATAAGAGTGTTGGTACCACTATACTTTCGTACATTCCCTTCTTTAACTCCATGGATAACGTTTTTTGTCTCCACAGATACCTCAATGCACCACTCACCTTTTTTCCTTCATCAATTCTATGGTTAACCTCATCCTTCATAAACCCATCCGCTGACACGTCAACTCCCAAATATCTGAAAACATTTACTTCTTCCATAATCCCTCTCTCCAATGTGATATCCAATTTTTCTTTATTTAAATCGTTTGATACCCTCATCACCTTACTCTTATCTATGTTCACTTTTAACTTTCTACCTTTACACACTCTCCCAAACTCGTCCACTAACCTTTGCAACTTTTCTTTAGAATCTCCCATAAGCACAGTATCATCAGCAAAAAGTAACTGTGTCAACTCCCATTTTGCATTTAATTCTCCATAATTTAATCCCACCCCTCTCCCCAACACCCTAGCATTTACTTCTTTTACAACCCCATCTATAAATATATTAAACAACCATGGTGACATTACACATCCCTGTCTAAGACCTACTTTTACCGGGAAGTAATCTCCTCTCTCCTACACACCCTAACCTGAGCCTCACTATCCTCATAAAAACTCTTTACAGCCTTCAGTAACTTACTACCTATTCCATACACTTGCAACATTTGCCACATTGCTCCCCTATCCACTCTATCATATGCCTTTTCTAAATCCATAAATGCAATAAAAACTTCTCTACCTTTATCTAAATACTGTTCACATATATGCTTCACTGTAAACACTTGATCTACACATCCCCTACCCACTCTAAAGCCTCCTTGCTCATCTGCAATCCTACTCTCTGTCTTACCTCTAATTCTTTCAATAATAACCCTGCCATACACTTTACCTGGTATACTCAGTAAACTTATTCCCCTATAATTTTTACACTCTCTTTTATCCCCTTCCCTTTATATAAAGGAACTATACATGCTCTCTGCCAATCCCTAGGTACCTTCCCTCTTTCATACATTTAATAAACAAAAATACCAACCACTCCAGCACTATATCCCCCCCTGCTTTTAACATTTCTGTCATGATTCCGTAAATTCCAGCTGCTTTACCCCCTTTCATTCTACGTAATGCCTCACGCACCTCCCCCACACTCACATCCTGCTCTTCTTCACTCCTAAACGATGTTGTACCTCCCTGGCCAGTGCATGAAATTACCGCCTCCCTTTTTTCATCGACATTTAAAAGTTCCTCAAAATATTCCCGCCATCTACCCAATACCTCCAGCTCCCCATCTACTAACTCCCCTACTCTGTTTTTAACTGACAAATCCATTCGTTCTCTAGGCTTTCTTACCTTGTTTATCTCGCTCCAAAATTTTTTCTTGTTTTCAGCAAAATTTCTTGACAGAGCCTCTCCCATTCTTTCATCCGCTCTTCTTTTGCATTCTCTCACCACTCTCTTCACCTTTCTTTTACTCTCCATATACTCTGCTCTTCTATTAACACTTCTGTTTTGTAAAAACCTCTCATAAGCTACCTTATATATATATATATATATATATATATATATATATATATATATATATATATATATATATATATATATATATATATATATATATATATATATATATATATATATATATATATATATATATATATATATATATATATATATATATATACATTTTTATTATTTTTATTAACACATCGGCCGATTCCCACCAAGGCAGGGTGGCCCGAAAAGAAAAACTTTCATCATCATTCACTCTATCACTGTCTTGCCAGAAGGGTGCTTTACACTACAGTTTTAAAACTGCAACATTTACACCCTCCTTCAGAGTGCCGGCACTGTACTTCCCATCTCCAGAACTCAAGTCCGGCCTGCCGGTTTCCTGAATCCTTCATAAATGTTACTTTGCTCACACTCCAACAGCACGTCAAGTATTAAAAACCATATGCCTCCATTCACTCCTATCAAATACGCTCACACATGCTTGCTGGAAGTCCAAGCCCCTCGCACACAAAACTTCCTTTACCCCCTCCCTCCAACCTTTCCTAGGCCGACCCCTACCCCGCCTTCCCTCCACTACAGATTTATACACTCTCGAAGTCACTCTGTCTCGTTCCATTCTCTCTACATGTCCAAACCACCTCAACAACCCCTCCTCAGCTCTCTGGACAATCGTTTTGGTAATCCCGCACCTCCTCCTAATTTCCAAACTCCGAATTCTCTGCATTATATTCACACCACACATTGACCTCAGACATGACATCTCCACTGCCTCCAGCCTTCTCCTCGTTGCAACATTCATCACCCATGCTTCACACCCATATAAGAGCGTTGGTATAACTATACTCTCATACATTCCCCTCTTTACTTCCATGGACAAGGTTCTTTGTCTCCACAGACTCCGAAGTGCTCCACTCACCCTTTTCCCCTCATCAATTCTATGATTCACCTCATCCTTCATATATATATAAACATATATATATAAACACTAGCTGGTCCATCTATTGATTACCTTCTCTCCAGATCCCTTAAGGTTTCTTGTCTTACCTCCTTCCCTCCCACCTCCACCCATCCCCTAGGCTTAAGCTGCTGAGTAAATATCAGTATTCTCTTTCATTCGCTTTCTGTATCTTGTGTCCCCCTGCCCCTGGTCTACTCCTTGCTGGAACACTTCACAACTAACCCGAAAATTGAAGATAAATCAGTCGTGACTTGATAAGGATCCACGACGAACCAAAACGTCGTTTAAAGATTTATGTACAATTTGGGGGTTAGTAGTGAATCTCTACTCAGTTCTTTCACTTCCTATCTCTCTTTGTGGCTTCCTGTTTTTTTTCTGTTACTGTATCTTTTAAGAAACATGTATGGGAGAAAAATCTACGAGTATACTGAATATAAGTAAATTTTATACTGTTTAAAAGCCATTTTACATGTTCACGAGATAGAAAGAAACTGTCAACAATCCTGTCATTGTGCAAAATGTTTAATAGTTTTTCTGTTTCCTCTCATATGACAAGGTGGTAGTACATTACTGGAAGGTTGCTGTGCTGCTTGTGGATGTAAGCGGTGGTAGAAGGGGTAAAGTGATTGTGGTGAAAAATGACTGGTACTTAGTACTCAACCGACACACAAAATGCATTCCAGTTACTAACTTTGTACTCAACCCACACACAAACCAATGGTGAGGTTCAGCTTCCGCTAAATTTCTGTCCCGGTTGGGATGTAATCAGAGAACTGCGGTGCCAAGCACATAAGCTGATAAGGTTCTATTTGATCTCTGCAGGGACCACATGAGTTGGTCAGCCCTGTCTTACCTATCTTCCCTTTGTCTTCCTTCACTCCCGACACTGGACGACACCACGGTTCCTACACTGGAAGACACCACGCTTCCTACACTGGAAGACACCACGCTTCCTACACTGGAAGACACCACACTTCCTACACTGGAAGACACCACGCTTCCTACACTGGAAGACACCACGCTTCCTACACTGGAAGACACCACGCTTCCTACACTGGAAGACACCACGCTTCCAACACTGGAAGACACCACGCTTCCTACACTGGAAGACACCACGCTTCCTACACTGGAAGACACCACGCTTCCAACACTGGAAGACACCACGCTTCCTACACTGGAAGACACCACGCTTCCTACACTGGAAGACACCACACTTCCTACACTGGAAGACACCACGCTTCCTACACTGGAAGACACCACACTTCCTACACTGGAAGACACCACACTTCCTACACTGGAAGACACCACGCTTCCTACACTGGAAGACACCACTCTACCAACACTGGAAGACACCACTCTACCAACACTGGAAGACACCACACTTCCTACACTGGAAGACACCACGCTTCCTACACTGGAAGACACCACGCTTCCAACACTGGAAGACACCACGCTTCCTACACTGGAAGACACCACACTTCCTACACTGGAAGACACCACGCTTCCTACACTGGAAGACACCACACTTCCTACACTGGAAGACACCACACTTCCTACACTGGAAGACACCACACTTCCTACACTGGAAGACACCACGCTTCCTACACTGGAAGACACCACACTTCCTACACTGGAAGACACCACACTTCCTACACTGGAAGACACCACACTTCCTACACTGGAAGACACCACACTTCCTACACTGGAAGACACCACGCTTCCTACACTGGAAGACACCACTCTACCAACACTGGAAGACACCACACTCACAGCACTGGAAGACACCACACTCCCAACACTGGAAGACACCACACTTCCTACACTGGAAGACACCACGCTTCCTACACTGGAAGACACCACGCTTCCTACACTGGAAGACACCACTCTACCAACACTGGAAGACACCACGCTTCCTACACTAGAAGACACCACACTTCCTACACTGGAAGACACCACGCTTCCTACACTGGAAGACACCACTCTACCAACACTGGAAGACACCACACTCACAGCACTGGAAGACACCACACTCCCAACACTGGAAGACACCACACTCCCAACACTGGAAGACACCACACTCACAACACTGGAAGACACCACACTCCCAACACTGGAAGACACCACACTACCAACACTGGAAGACACCACACTCACAACACTGGAAGACACCACACTCCCAACACTGGAAGACACCACACTCACAACACTGGAGGAAGACACCACACTCACAACACTGGAAGACACCACACTCCCAACACTGGAAGACACCACACTCCCAACACTGGAAGACACCACACTCACAACACTGGAAGACACCACACTCCCAACACTGGAAGACACTACACCTGCACTCGTAATTATCTTACTGTTTAATACACCATTTATACACGGTGAAGTGACTTCTTTTGGTTGTTGATGTAAGTGATGCATAATGTTGTTTCGATATTTTTTGTGACTTTGTACTAACCTTCCTCTGATTTACTCCTAAAATAAACTCAATGGCAAGAATGAGTGTGAGTGTGTGTACTCACCTATATGTGGTTGCAGAGGTTTTGTGTGTGTGTGTGTGTGTGTGTGTATGCGTGTGTGTGTGTGTGTGTGTGTGTGTGTGTCGTGACTTGATAAAGGTCGGTCACCTTAGAGCGAAAAGTTGTGCACTAAACTTTTCGTCTGCTCCAAAAGTCTTTGTATTATCCTTTTTGCCCAGGACGGGATTAAAGTGTGTGTGTGTGTGTGTACTCACCTATTTGTGGCTGCAGGGGTCGATTCACAGCTCCTGGCCCCGCCTCTTCGCTGGTCGCTACTAGGTTCATTCCCTGCTCCATGAGCTTTATCGTATTTCTTCTTAAAGCTATGTATGGATCCTGCCTCCGCTACGTCACTCTCCAGATTGTTCCACTTCCTGACAACTCTATGACTGAAGAAATACTTCATAACATCCCTGTGACTCATCTGCGATTTCAACTTCCAGTTGTGATCCCTCGTAGCTGTGTCCCATCTCTGAAACATTCTGTCCCTATCCACCTTGTCAATTCCTCTCCGTATTTTATATGTCGTTATCATGTCCCCCTATTCCCTTATGTCATCCAGTATAGCCAGGTTGATTTCTCTTAACCTAGGTAATGTTTGTCAGGTAACAGGACAAGTGTTTAGTAGCGTGGGTCCTAGTCATATGATGACCCGCAGTTGGAGCTTTTGGTCATCTGACTGAGGCCTTCCGCTGACTACCGGTCCACCCCTTCAAAAATTATGGTTATGATTATAACCAATTGTACACGGGCCGAGAAGGGCATTATATACTGCAGACAGGTAAAGCGAAGCAGTTGTAGACGGTGTCAAAGGTGGAAAAAATCCATTAGTGGATATAGGTCATGCTTACAGGTTAGGCATGCACTGAAAAATTCCCCCATTAATATCCCAAGATGTTGCTGTGTCTGACAGATATTGTATAAATGGTTTAGAAAAGCTACAAATGGCATTGACACCGATGCCACCGCCTACAACTGCTTCACCTCACCTATCTACAGTATATAAGCCCCCCCCCATGCTTGTGCTGTGCTTTCATTAAGACTGATGGACTGAACACATCTACAGGCAGAGAAACTGATTACCTCAGACTCCTCGTCTTCCACTGTTCTTCTCTGTACTGGACTGATGAAACCAGTGGCTGCCAAAACTTTTCCTTCAAAATAAAAATACACAAATGTTGAACAAGTGTCGCTTTCATACACTTGTCGGTTTTCTAAATCATTTATACACTAGGCTATTCTGTTGATTGCCTGGAAAATCAGACTGTTGCTGTTTGCGGACAAAGTTATCACAGTCTGACTGATCTGACATTTGGCGGAGGTAGTGATCTAGTTTCCTCTTAAAAAAGTCTACACTTTCTCGAGCATTGTAGACAATATATAGGTCCCATTAAGATTGTATACAATACAATGGGAGTGTGGAAACTTGCGTGTTAAGCTCGTCACGTGGCTGTCGGGACCTCACCTACTCTTACGCACATACCACACCCCGTCGATTGTGTCATGAGTATCAGGATATTCATATTTTTATTTTATTCTTCTTATGATTACCATTATTTTATTATATCTGAAGACGCACTATACACGTAAGGGTCACACAGCGCTTGGGGAATGAAAGGCAATCAAGTTTGATCCAAGACTGGGGATAACAGGTCCAATTCCTTTGATCAAGGCCCCCTCAACAGTGTCAAGGCAACTCCCTAGAGGGGCAGGACTTATTAACTGGACGTAAATATGTTGATTACATTTCTAAACCAATAGGAAGCTGCCACCATTGCCAACAATCTTAACGTAGCACATGGATACAATCATGTCTAATATGGTACAATTTCACATGCATAATGCATCAATTTAAGCCTGTTTTCTTTCTAGGTATCCCTGGAGCATCAGTAACTAGCGGATCTTAACACATCAAAATTAGCCACAGTAAAGGTGGCAACACTCACACAGCCTCCAGGTGTGGCGTCTGGCGCCTCCCTCCCCAACATTCCCTCTCACCCAGCCAAGACGAACAACACCCCACCACAGCCTATGTCGCCTTCATACTACATAATCTGTTATAAATGTTATCCTTTCCGTACCCTTTTTACAAGTACTGTTTTTTTAATGCAAACATTTCGCATTTGTGTGTTTTGTGTTAACATTCACTAATATTAATCATCGATATTCTTAATTGCATTTAATGATACAAAACTTTTGGTAAAGATTAAAGTACTCAGTAGCACAGACGTACATATATAATACTTAGGTATAATATCTGTGTGTGTGTTTGGGTAGGTGTGGGTTTGTGTTTGGGTGGGTGAGTGGGTGTGTCGGTGTGTGTTAGTTATTTTTCTCGTCAATATAAAACAATAAAGGGAAGAACAGAAACCGCTGGAAATGTGGCAAACCATGAAAACGAAAAAGAATGAATGTGATTACCAAAGATATAGTCTTACTAAGGGAGGAAAAAAAAATACCTGAATCGCTGTAGATTTGTTTAAAAATAGAGGGAATATATTGTGATAGTCCGAGGTAGACAGTAAAAAAATATTTTACGAGGGCCGAAGAAAACGGAGGGAGTGAAGAAAATTTTTGGTTTGTGAAAGAAATTCCGTAAGTGGAGGAAATAGCTGCAAGATGCGAGGGAAAATCCCCAGATGAATGAGGTGCGGGGAATGAGGTCACGAAATATAGATGAAAACTGGGGTTTCAGCCTGAGAAGAGTTATGCTGGTAGAGAGAACTTGTGGCCGGAGTTCTGTGTATATACCTGTACACAGTACGTTCTCTCTCTCTCTCTCCTCTCTCCCACACACACATGCTGTTGTTGATTGACAGGAGGAAGAGGGAAGGCGTGATATTCAGAAATAATAGAGATGCGTAAAAAAATGGAGAGGATATTTCGGCACTACCAACTGGGAGAAAATGAGATCACTGAAATTAGTGCCGGAAATATAAAATATTTCTTCACAAGTAAAATAGTAGATTGCTGGAATGTGATCCGAGAAGAAGTGCGTCATTTCTTGGCCACATAAAGGAAGAGTTATTGCTCTACAGCTGGACACATTAAAAGAGGAACTAAATTACCTAGCGGTGACCAGGGACACAGACTCACATCTCAAGGCAGTCTCAATACTAACTACAAAACTACTCATAACTTCCCTATTTATGATCTAATCCCATCAGGGTCGAGGTTAAGAATTTAATAAATCCTCCACTTAAGAAATTTTGAAGGTCAAGCATTTCTTCCAACTTTCTTCACTCCATCTTTACATTCCAGCTGTATCTATAGCAAGAGGTCACTTCTGCTTACGTTATATTGTCGGCTATTAAAATAAAAATTATTATTATTAATGAGAATGCTTATTGCCTGGTGCTTGATTCGGCTGTTGCATAAAAGGATTAAAAGGACAAGGGGGAAAAAAGTTTAATACAATAAAAAGCATAACAAAAAGATTTAAAATTTTAGGACAAGGCATAAAAAGGATTACTTTTCCTAATCTTATACTTCACTCCTCACCATGATTTTGTCATTTATGTTCTCCTTGAATCGCTAAAACACTCTTCTAGCCACCAAGACTGTCTTCTTTTATCCCAAGCTGGTGTTCTTAATGAAGCACACACACACACACTCTCCAAATTCACCGTTGGTCCTTTTTTTTCCATAGCGGTGCATATTATGCATGGTGTTGATCTCCACTTTACGACATTCTGTCACTTGAGTACCGATGGTGGTAGCTCGTTGCGTCCAGGTTTCACATACATTTCAGTGATCAGTCAGATCCAGGTTTGAAAATCTCGTCCATTGGTGGCCTTGGCGGTCAAGTACAGCTGTGTAGTTTCGAACTCCAGGTCCACATGTTGTACTAACTCTGGACGCTGAATAATGAGCTCAGCTACAATCAGCTTAATGCTCCTTGAATATCAAGACTCGTCACTGTGAGAAAATGTTTCTTTAAAATAAACACCAAAGTAATTGGGCCATGTACACACTCGTTTCTTACATGTCTCTTCACATACTCACAATCATCTTCGATGCTCTGTACTACCTAAATCCTTTTCCTCCCATTTTTTTTACTTGTCACATGGTATAGAATAAACTAATTTAAATACCAAATATAACATCTTAAGCTGGTCTTCGTTATGCTACACTTCCCAAGACTTAATTTCCTTCACCTGGATTTTTCTTGAGGCAGTAAATGACATATCTCCAGTAGGAAATAAACCCGGATGAGTTTTCTAAACTGTCATTGCAGCATCCTTTTGGAGGTAGCACCAGGAAAAGTGGCAGTATTTCCGAGCTAATACCTAAAAGGGTGCTTCTTCTAGTTCATTTCGTTAAGAGAGCGTCTTCCTGCTCAGGAAGCCAGAAGGAAACAGCGAATAAAGAGGATCTTCTCAGGAAACGTTTGCCGGTAGGTGGATACAAATATTTCTTGAGACCTCTCTCTCTCTCTCTCTCTCTCTCTCTCTCTCTCTCTCTCTCTCTCTCTCTCTCTCTCTCTCTCTCTGTATACAGTGGAAAGTTAGAATTCCTTCCAATCCTGTATATTTCAGTTATCTGCACTCAGTAAACATTATCTTCACAACAGTGTTATTGCACAGAAGACGGAGGAAGAAGTGATAACAGAAAGACGAGGAAGTCATAACGCAGAAAGAAGACGAAGGAGGTCATAATGCAGAAAGAAGATGGAGGTCATAAAGCAGAATGAAGAAAGAAGAGGTCATAAAGCAGAAAGGAGAGAGAAGGGGTCATAAAGCAGAAAGAGGAGAGGTCATAAAGCAGAAAAAGGAGAAGTCATAAAGCAGAAAGAAGAGGTCATAAAGCAGAAAGAAGAGAGGTCATAAAACAGAAAGAAGAGAGGTCATAAAGCAGAAAGAAGAGGTCATAAAGCAGAGGTCATAAAACAGAAAAATGAGAGGTCATAAAGCAGAAAGAAGAGAGGTCGTAAAGCAGAAAGAAGAGAGGTCATAAAGCAGAAAGAAGAGAGGCCATAAACCAGAAAGATGAGAGGTCATAAAGCAGAAATAGAGGTCATAAAGAAAAAAGAGGTCATAAAGCAGAGAGATGTCATAATGCAGAGAGAACAGAGACGAGGTCATAAAGCAGAAAGAAGAGAAACAAGGTCATAAAGCAGAGAAGAGAGACGAGGTCATAAAGCAGAGAAGAGAGACGAGGTCATAAAGCAGAAAGAAGAGAGACGAGGTCATAAGCAGAGAAAGAGGTCATAATGCAGAGATAAGAGAGACCATGTCATAGAGCAGAAAGAAGAGAGACGAGGTCATAAAGCAGAGAAAAGAAGTCATAATGCAAAGAGACGAGGTCATAAAGCAGAGAAAAGAGGTCATAATGCAAAGAGACGAGGTCATAAAGCAGAGAAAAGAGGTCATAATGCAGAGAGAAGAGAGACGAGGTCATAAAGTAGAGAGAAGAGAGAAGAGGTCATAAAGCAGAGAAGAGGTCATAATTCAGAGAGAAGAGAGACGAGGTCATAAAGCAGAGACACGAGGTCATAAAGCAGAGAGACGAGGTCATAAAGCAGAGAAAAGAGGTCATAGAGCAGAAAGAAAAGAGACGAGGTCACAAAGCAGGAAGAAGAGAGACGAGGTCACAAAGCAGAAAGAAGAGAGGCGAGGTCACAAAGCAGAAAGAGACAGGAAGTCATAAAGCAGAGAAGAGAGACGAGGTCATAAAGCAAAGAGAGACGAGGTCATAAAGAAGATAAAAGAGGTCATAATGCAGAGAAGAGAGACGAGGTCATAAAGCAGAGAAGAGAGAAGAGGTCATAAAGCAGAGAAGAAAGAAGAGGTCATAAAGCAGAGAGAAGAAGAGGTCATCATAATAAACTCACTACAGTCTTTCACAGGTCACCGTCAGCTGAACTTCTTCCCAGGAGAATCGAGCGTGTCTTAACGCCCCCCCCCCCCACCTCTCTTTGTTCTCCGTCTGTCTGCTCCTTATCCTCGCTCTGTCTTCGAATTCTCCTTCCTCATACTCTTCTGAGCTCCTTACCTATTTTGTCTCGTCTGTCTTGGTTCCTGTATCTCTCGTCGCTCGTCTCGGTTTTTGGTCCTAGTTTGTCCTTTCCTTCCTTGTACTTTCCTCTTCCTCCTCTTAGCTCGTTATATTTATATAAATTGCCGTCCTCTATCCCTTAAATCTCCCTCATTCCAGCGCCTCATCTTCTACTGCCTCTATTCATCTTGCATATCATCCTCTTCCTAGACTGTTACACTATATTAATTCCCGTCTTCCATATCTTCCTCAACCATTGCACCACCTTTTCTTCATTATTTCGTTACTCATTATATATTTTCTCCTTTTCCTCCCTCTCCCGTGGTTCTTGTGTTCCTCTTCCTCCTGCTTCATTACATCCAACCCCGCCGCCTCTAGGCTCATTACGCCACAATGAGAACACAATCTGGCGAGGCGTCTGAATATACATCAATTTGCGATAACACTTCCAACTATTGTTCTCTGACACGTCTTCACATGAAATGAACGTTAAATAATGATTTAAGATATACCACCAGTTTAATGGTAGTGTAGGTAAGTACAAAATGTTTTGCACGCACAGGGACTGCAGCTGAAGGAAATATATGGACAAAATAGAATTTCCTTAAACAGTACAACCAAGAATGTAACACAACACATGCAGTCATTCACAGATTATTAAATGTTATTATTCTTGCATAATTTTAATTGGAAGGAAATTCAGTAAGGAATTTATTACACTATATAGCTACCATATCCATAAACTGAAAATATTGAGAATAAAAAGTCACAATACCGAAGCTGGAACAATTCACCAAAAACCCTCACTTACAAGAGGAACGTTGCGATGACCTTTCAGTTTGTCCTGGACCACTGACCCAAACGTCATCCCAACGTCCGTGTCATAAGTGCAAGTTTTGGGTAAACTGAAAATATCATTGTTATTCAATGGAAAGGGACGTAATCAAGTTATACTTTACAAAGAGAGCAGCTCAATTTTTTTTTTATCAAGAACCCTTTAGCGGCATTAGGGTTTAACTGAAAATAGCAGATTATGTCAATGCGCATTAAACTGAATGCATTTTGTGAGAGATATCCCCGGCACCCATTACCCCGCTAGAGTGTATCTTACAAGACAACTATGAGAATCATTCATGGAATGATTTGTTTCTCAGCTTTTCCCTCTTCTTTCTCACCTTCCACTGTTAAGATGAGACCATGTCTCAAAGAATGTGGGCGTGAGATGTAGGGGTGTGGATGGAAAGTGAGAGTTGAGTTGTTGGGGAGTGGTTGGAGTGTGGGAATGACGGACTAAGTTATAGAGGTGTGTATGTGTATGTGTTGTAGGGGTGTAGTTATATGGGTGTGGGAGAAATCTGAAAACGAGTGGTAGTGGTGTGATAGTGACTTGTAGGGATGTGGGAATGAGTTGTATGTGTGGAGTTAGTTTTAGCGGTGTGGGTGTGAGTTGCAAGTGTATTCAGGAGTGGAAGCGAGTTGTAACATGTGTGCAACATGGCGAAAAACAGTCTCAGAACTTGGACCCCTGAAGCTATAGCTCAAAAGACTCAAGAGGTCCAGAAGCTGCAGCTCAAAAGCCTTAGGAGGTTCAGGAGTTGGAGCTCAACCTCTGGCCTCTCAATTCATCAGCCTAGGCAGTTGAAATGTGGGGCCTAAAAGCAGTATGTAAACAGATCAAGTATCTCATTTGTTTAAGATCAAGAATCATTGAAAGCATTCCTGTAATCTCTAACTTCCACAATGAAGTCCTTAATATTTATGATATATTTGCTGGTAACTCTGAAGCAAGAGAAACTTTACTACCGGTATCAAGTCTTGACATCTTTAATAATAGCATGAGAACACTACAGCTTTCACAGTCAAAGCATCTACCATTCGTTAAAGTTGCAATTTTTAACGTATGTGGATATATTAATTGCACAAACCGAAGATAAAGATAATTACCTGAAACATGTTTGGTATAGTTCAAGAATAAATGAGAATAATTTATTAATGCACTAGTTGAATGGTCCATAATCTCAGAAATTAATTACGTTACTCAAATCAATTATGTCACTCAAAAATTAATTACATGTCTTATTTCACGAGTCCTTGCCAAACAATTTTACCTTAAAGACGTTTCATAACATCTTTCATAGGTACAATAAACATCGCTGAAAGGTGAGAGATCTTTTATACAGGACTCATCCTCTAACAATGAGGGTTGATACCCCCTTGAATAAATTACACATTTAAAATGAATCCTGCCGGTCCCCCCCCCTTGAATAAATTATACATTAAAAATGAATCCTGCCAACGCCTGTCTCATAAGATTACCAAAAATTATTGATGATGCAATTAGACGCAACTGGAAACTAAAAAAAATGGTCACTACAAGCACGTTCAGTGTTACTCACGTGCATTGGAAGAAATGCGTGTACAGAGTCAAAATGTAATGAAGATTAACAGGTTTTTCAGTGCACCTCCCTCCCTCCTTAATTTTGAAAATGCCCACCAGGGAGTAGTACCACCCAACTTAAAGACACAGGTCTAGATTATATAGGACTGAATATAAACAACTACGAGAGAGAGAAAAAATTGAGAACAAACAATCTGACATACAAACAATTAATATAATTTACACTCACGTACTCTCTCACAAAGCCTGCAAGCCACACTGTGCACTCTTGGGTACCTGAAATCCTACTTAGGATAAGTTCCAAGGAAAGAGTTCAAAGTTTCACGTGAGTCTAATTGTAAAAGCCAAAATTATGAAGACTCGTAAACTTTTACTGATGCAGGAATATTTTATGGCCAAACTCGCGTGCTCGTAGAAAGCCTTGCAAAAACGTGACCGGCGTGGCAACTGCATTCAAGATTCCATTTTCTGTGCCTTTGAAAACTTTGAAAGCGATACATTATCTTCATCACATTTTACTTATGATACCTTTGTTTTGTAGAACTGAAGTTCTGTGACAAGTGTATGATTCTGAAGGGCAGAACTCAAACATACACCTACTTTGGGTGTGCTCACCTAGTCGTACTTTCAGCTGTATCATAACTCCTGTACCACGAACAACTTAAAATATATCTTTGATTCATATTAAATCACAAACAAAGTAAATAATCATATCAGTGCTACAGTCCGCATTTTAGTGTATAATACAAAATTCATTAACATAATACTCCTTGCCACGTGTACGCCAGAACCACTCCTGTGGATCATCTGTGGACAATCTACAGATGGTCTTCAGATGATCTGTTGCTGGTTTGTGTGTGGATTGTTTTCGTTCAGTGTAGTAGAGGGTTAATAATAACTGGAGAAAAGCCAGTCATGTGTTCACCCACAATACGAGTACTGTATATAATATATACACCAATAATTTCTTTCGTAACGATCGCCTCTGTGCACGTCAATGGTGAGGAGAGCACTGCGCAAATCACAATGCGCTTGAAATGGCGCAAACAACTAAATAGGAAAAACAGAAAAACAATAGAGGGAACAGATACAACCTTAACGAGTTAAAAATGAAAGAATATATTGTGACTACAGAAATTAAAATTTCAGAATACTGTGCCTCACCCATGCAAGGTTACTATCGTACAACCAAGCCACAGAGTTTAAAAAATCTGCCGAACCTTGACATAAGGTATGTGGAAGCAGTAGGCTTACACCCAGCAAAAAAAATTTATGTTGCTGAGGGTGATTGTGAGAGGTCGATCCCTCTAGCTCATTTGGGTAGTAGCACAAGGACACCGTCTTGCGTCCCACCCGTTAAATCCGCTCAACATTATACCTTGACGCATAAACTTACACCAACGATCCAACTCTTAAGTCTCTAGAGACGACCAATCAACAGCCAGGCTCCAGTCTTTCGCTTCCAAAGCATCACGGATGGAGGTCGATCAACTAGTCTTCCGTCCATAGCCCAGCGAAATCAGATATTCATTAGAATGGTGCATAAATTAGGTTACCCTCGCGGTGATGCCAGACCCTAATTGCAGAGTAATGTTAACAATCTAGGCACGCAACACTGGACCCCCACTCAACACTAACTGTTCTAGGTTTATAATGGTAACACCACTATACACTATATACACTAAGTCGTCGTTGCCACCACTATAGAATACATCTTCGTCGTCATCACCGTAAAGTACGTCATAGTCAACACTAGAGTTCATGTATATATTGACTGTAATAATGTTCTACACAAGTTAAATGTGCGAATATATGTTATTTTATACTTTTGGCTTGTGTGAACGTTTTCAGACCATTTTTAATTCCGGGAAAGGGAGTGAGTCTTTAAAAAAAAAAATGGTTCGTAGCCAGAAAAGCACGCAAACCTCTCGCAAAATTTATCAAAATAGGATGTAATGGAAAGATCACAAAAGGATTCCCTTAATGACTGATACATCCAGATTACCAGCTTTGCCATTCACAATATCTTCAGTCTACCGAACCTAGTCAGTTACAACACCTCCAGACACCCAAGCTTTGCCATTCACACTTCAAACTCCTTCAGACTACCAAGTTTAGTCATACTACCACGCTTGGTTCTTCTATTTTGTAACGTTAGACAGGTTCAATTTTCTTATTCTTTCATAATTCATTTCCTTAGCTCTGGGACTAGTCTTTTTCTTTAATTTTTTATTTACTTTATGAGATGTGGATTCTATGATGGTATTATATAAACCAAAACATCCTCAGATTCCTCAAACTTTATCTAGGGCCAGCTGTAACTTTTCCTTGTCATTATCACTTTAGTCTCATCAATATCACATCCTCTTCGAACAAGGAATAACATGCTCTTTCAGTAAGCCATTCACATTTAAAAGAAACAATACCGGTTTCAATACTGCTCCTTATGAAGCCATGTTTATTACATTGACTTGTGCTGGTTATTGTTGAGCGTTTGTGAATGAGTGTGTGTTTTCGCGCGTGCGTTGATACTTTGCACTAGCATATTTGTGGTTGCAGAGGTAAAGTCTCAGTTTATGGCAGAGCCTCTTAAACTGGTCGATAATAGGCTTGCTCTAGCCTAGTTTCGTAAGCCCTATCATACCTATTCTTTAAGTTATGTATAGATCCAAGATACATGGACCTGGTATAAATCCTGAATCTATCATTTCGGTGTCCAGGTTATCCCATTTCCTGGCCACCATGAGACTGAAGAAATTCTTCCTGACATACCTGTGACTCATCTGTGCTTTTTAACTTCCTACTGTGCCCTCGTGTAACTGTTTCAGCCTCTTGAAAAGTTTAGCCCTGTCCAGCCTATCAATTTTTCTTTCGTATAGTATTTTGTCCGTCGTTATCATGTTTGCCCTGGTCTTTCTGTCCTCTAATATTATGAAGTTTAGTTGCTTTACTCTTTTAGAGTTCATACACTTTGCAAATACAACTACTCTACTTCTTTTCTCAAGTATACAGATAATGTATACATGTAATAAAATTTGTTAGGTACAAAAGAAAGTCATTAGCATGCAGTGCATTTCGTGCTCTGGTACCAGTCTCGATGCAAACTTTGGCACTTTTTTTCCACTTTATCCACGTTTTCTCAGGTATATGTATGTTGTGCTTTCTTGCTTGTATGTGTGTATGTGTAAAAATGTATTTGGGATAGGACGGAGACGGCTTAAAACAGCAGAAAGTAAATACTACCAATAATTCAGACCCAGGCACCACGTATGACAAATAACATCCAGAAGCATTCCTTACCCGACATTTCTTCATTCTTCATTAACATCTGCACAAAAGCGCCATTAAACAAGAATATCACACATTTACGGCCAACTTTACGTATTTCTTTACATAGTCCTTGAAGACTTACATATTTTTCGTACGTACGGTCACGATAAGTAATCGGCAACCTTAGCTATAAACAAGTGGTACAATACACGATGTCTTCCACCGCTGTACGTAGGTCACACAATACGCTATGCCTACCTTCCATTGCTGTAAATACATAGCACAATACTCTATCACCTTCATAACAATAGTTTAATTCAGTTTAAAGTTTGATCCGCCGGATACGAAATAAGGCCAACGAATTTATTAAAAGCATGTGGCTGAGGACAATATGGTAACCTTTCTTTACAAATACCTAAGTTTACCTCTAAATATCCAAAGGTTCTGCTATGCGTGGAGTCAAGATTGTAAATTTCTAGTTTTCTTTTCGAAATATTGGCTACAAATCGAAGGGCACCTTTAAGTAACCAATCAGTTCTTCCGATACAAGATTCAAATAGAATCCATTGACAGAATCTACAAAATACTGTCATATGCTCTATGACTCAAAATGAAAAGACAATACATATTAGAGAACAAGTTTTATCAAATCCCATTACATACTCTCCTCCCGACCTGTTCTCCAAAGAGAACACGAGTTTTTGCAAGCATTGCACGCATTTCTCCCCGATCTATATATATATACAGTAGAAATTTAAATATTTGTTACTCGAGGTTAGCTTAACGTAGATCAACGTATATTTGCAAACAGCTTACGTCTGACAGTGCTGATCACATCGTCATTCATTTAGATCGTTGGTATTCCCACGCACGCTATTAATGTAGGAGGATGGATTGTTTATCCAGTACACCTTCACTCAGAACCACTACTCTGAAACAACCTACACTCTACGAATATTTATCAAACACTTCTCTACATGCATACACTTGTAAAATACACCACAGCAATATGCATAGCTCGTAACTACACTAATTTCAATATATTTTGCAACACTACCAGTTCAGTAACACCTAACAGTGCTAAAATAGTAGATCAGTAACACCCAGTAGCAACTACAATAAATCAGTAACACTCAGTAATAGAAGTAGATCATTAACACCCAGTAGAACTACAGTAGATCAGTAACACTCAATAGAACTACAGATCAATAATACCTAGTAACACTACAGTAGATCAGTAACACTCAGTAGCACTACAGAAGGGCAGTAACACCCAGTAGAAATACAGTAATCAGAAACACCCAGTAATACTATAATAAAAAATCAATAACAGCCAGCAGCACTACTATACAAAATATAACAATAGATGTGTACCGCACACGCACGTATCCACAATGGTAATACAATGGTAGAGTATAATGACAGTATGTAAATAAGAGACAATGCGGGTGATGGTGAATTGATAAAACCCCTGGTGGACGAAACGTTTTCACAATAAAAAAAAATCCATAAATCTTATTGCGTCTTACTGACACATTCGCCACACCTACACTACGGCAAACTGTCTCCTGGACTCCAAAAACATTATCTGTGCACTTTGCTATGGCGAAGCAAAATGGAAAATTCGTGAAAAGATCCAAAAGAAATTAAATTAACAAACAAGAGTGAAAACATTTCCAGGGAAGACATCAAAAAAATATTAACACGTGCATTACAAAGTTATGAGTGATGAAATGTAGACTTATCACATTAACCATTATAAATATTTTTTTTATTTAGAGCAAGCAAATTACATAGCAAATTCTGAAACATTAAGGAAATAGAAACAATTTCCCCAGAAATCGCTGAATGTTTCAAAAGAATTTTTGTGAAAAACCCGGCAATTATCATATAAAAAATATGTTACTATTTACGTGACCTTAACCTCGAACAAATGCAACAGGAGCTGGAGTCACTAGGGAAGGGTTCTACAGGAGTTAGAATCATCATTGGAGGGTTCTGCAGGAGCTGGAGTTTCCAGTGGAAAGTCCTACAGGAGCTGAAGCCACCAATGAAGGGTACCACACACCATGAGCTGGAGTCACTAGTGAAAGGTACCGCATGTCCTCGATGAACAGGAGTTACAAGTGGAGGGTTCTACAGGAGCTAGAGTTACCAATGAAGAGACCTACACCATTACAGGGTCCAACAGTAGGTGTGGGTAGTAGCTCTCCAGAGTGAACTAGAACATGCATTATAGTTTAGTAGAATGGATTTGCGAATTAAGACGAGCAATGTCAAAAACAACGGTAATCAGGTTACAGAGATCTTTTCTTCTCTCCCACAAGATCTCTGTAACTTTCTCACTATCACTGCTTTTAACACTAAATGGCATTATAGACCAGCAGTCATGAAGAGATCATTCAAGCCGAGCTCCACTAAGAAATACAAGGCAACACTTGTATAATATTCCAGCAGGAAGCCACACATGTTACTGAATGTTGTGAAGGACGCTCGAAAAAAATGCAACAACATTTCACTCACAAAATAGCAGTGGGAAAAATTCACGTTGAACACTTGTTGTGACGAGGAATATCCCCCTGATCGGATTGGCTGTCGTGCCACAGAGCCACTGAAATAATACTAAGTTATTGGATCGTACTGCCGTTGCAAATATATTGATTGTCAGTCACTTTTAAATGTAAAAATGTAGCGACTGTCTCGTGTTATAAAATTAGGAATGTCACGTGTCATTTTTTTTTGTGAAACTTCATAATTATTAAATTAACAATTAAAAAAAATACCTACAAACAAACACAACTTAGAACAGACAAAGCTAATGATAAACGAAAACATAGCCAAATAGAGAAAAATACAGTAAGAGATCCGGTAACAAGGCTTAAGATGGAGTGAATCTGAAGAAAAACAGGTGGAGATTAAGTTTTTATTGCGACAACGGTTTTATGTGGAGCTTGTTAAAGGTCTACACTGAGCGAAACATTGCTATGGTAAAAGCCTTGCGCTGCACCTGTCTTCATTACTATCGGCACCACACTGTAATATCCATGGAATGAAACTGTATGTTACACAGCCAAAAATGAATAATTTCGAGCAGCATAGATAATGAAATAATTGAAGCTTTCAGTCAAAATAAAGTATAAGTAGATAATACAGGAAACTTTTACCTGAAGACCACCAACAGAATAAAGTCCGCAGCATAATAAAGACTAGAGACAATAATACCTGCTGCCTTCAGAGGATAACTAGAAACTAGAAATTCAAACGCGACCAAAACACACAAAGAATTTCTCCTTTGTGAGGGAAGTGAGCAGATGGAATACAAGTCCTGGAGAGCTGTAACATCACATAGGAATAACACTAAAAATAAATATCTTTGATATTCCACATATATGACTCAACCTGAGAAAATATTCCATGCAAATTATAGGACCCAAACTTTGGAACAACCTAAAATTTATCAAAAACTTTTATCTCGCAATATTGATGTAATAATGGATCTGATTTGATATAATATTTTATATAAAATGATTATAAATATTAATGTCTGAGGATATAATATTTTATATAAAATGATTATAAATATTTATGTCTGAAACATCTTTTGCCACTAGCTTAGTAAACTGCATCTTAACAACTTTAATCATAACTATCGTAATTTAATATGAAAATTCTATATGCTAAATTGTCTCTTAAAATGACTATTCTATTTAAGTCATTATCTCCATACCTGCACTAGTATGTATTACTAGTATTTTGACTCGGCTCCCCGAAATGCACTGTGTAACAAGAGGCTTTAAAAAAAAGTGTGCTACAATATGTATTTCCCAAAATTGTTATTATACTTTGTACTTTAAGAAATAAAACTGTTATCTACAAGTAGTGGAAGAAAATCCAAATATGGATACAAAAAAAAAGTCGGATATGCTATGATGCCAGAAGGCTGAGAAGCTGCTACGCCAGTCAACAACGGGAGGATATAGACCGATAAACTTGGTAAATCGTCGAGATTTCCATGTGATAACTACAATATATTTTAGCTTCGCACTGGAAAAGTCTTTTTCTTTCTTTTTCTGGAGTACACTGAGATGGTCGCGGCGTTGGTACACTAATATGAACCAGGCGTGTGAATACCAAGACGGACTAGGCGTCGGAAATAAATTAGATGCGGTTGGATTACTTGTACATTAAATAGTATGTAAACTACTTGTTATAAAGGCATTTTTTGCAACAAAATGGCGATATTGAAATTAGTTTTTAGTTATTTAATACCAACACCAGCAATGGACAAAAAACACCAGCACTGGACATTCCAACACCAACGCTAAACATAGCAACATCACCACCAGCACTGGACATTCCAACACCAGCATTGGACATACTAACATCAACACTGAACATTCCAACACCAGCATTGGGCATAACGCCAGCAATGGACATACCAACACCAGCATTGAACATAACACCATCATTGAACATACCAACACCAGCACTGGACATACCTACACCAGCACTGGACATACCAACATTTCATTCCGGGTGGGCTCCGAGAGAGCTGGTAAGAGGCAGACTATTGACACAGGTTGAGCGGGGAAAGAGAAAGAACAAAAAGCTGAAGTGGCAAATTTGGGAGTTTATAGACGAAGGGAAGTATGAAGCTAAAGAAGCAAGAGGTGTAAAAAAGGTAGAGAAGAAAACACACATCAGGACATATTTTCTTGGCACTAGCAACAGTGCGTTTCCGCCTCTGATGCACGTGTAGGGAGCGCCACATCTCCATCAAAATGAAAATACATTTCCGAACCTAACCAAAAATAACCTGACATGGTTTTGGTTATATTCATTATAATTTTAATTGAGTCGGTGTAAATGCACCGAAATGAAATAAAAACAAAACTAGAATGGCTTTGCTCATAGTAGTAAAAAATAGTCAACAAACAGATAAAGAAAAAAAAAAGATAAACTTTGCAATATTTGATTCCATTATAAAACACATTACTAAAGCCACCCCCCACTGTGAGACCTCTCACACTCTTCAATAAATTACCAACACTGGATCTACCTCAATTTGTGCTAATTTGTAACCTATTCTTGTTCCCCCTCCTCCCTCCCTTGTTTTCCAAAGTTCGTGTAAAATAAAAATGTTAATCTTAAACCAGTAAACGTATAATGTTTACTCTGCACACCGAGTATCATCAATAACCTAACTTACGCCCACTCACGTGTGTATAGTAAACAATAGCGTAACAAACAAATCATTAAGGCTACATATAGGCGTCACACTGGAAAACTCAGCAGCGCTGGCGTCAACAACAACGCCACATCATTACTGCCTCAGGACTCAAGCCTTTGTAAAAAAAAAATCTGAAGAGGAAAACACAGGGTTACTTGAGCGAGAAGGAAATTATTGGGAGTTGCAAGATAATCGTAGCCGACTTTTCCTTCTAACTCTAACTTTAATTTTGTCCTATTTTATCTGAAGCCAATTTCTCTACGTACGCAATTTAATGTAAGAGTAGGTTAGATTTTCATCAATTAACCAAATTTAATCAATTATATTATACATTAATACCAATAAATGAAATAAACAATTAGAAAACTTAATTTTGAAACAATGGAATAAAACGTGGTAAGTGGAAATAGAGAGGAGGTCCTTGTCAAGCATGGAGGGAAGAGGATGGAGGTGAGCTCTGGAAGGACGCCAACACTACCCTCAAACTTAGAGCACTACTCTAAAGTCGTGTTACTTGTACAGACTATTCATCTGAATAAAAATGGTAAAGTGACATCTTAATTGTAAGTGCAGGCTTTATCCAGATATACAAACAATTTTATTGATTAGTATAAATTTATACAAGCTTCTGGAAGGCATATAAAAACATTAATGTATAAGTAGAAGCAGAAGAGGGGATCTTGAGAGCCTGGATAACGTAGAAAAACTGGAATACACCAAGGAGGGAAAGGGAAGAAGTTGTCAAGCTCAAGACAGTATATAAATATGGGGTGGAGGAAATGAGGTTCAAGGAATGCCCAAGGATGGGTAAATAGCTGTGAAGGCGGTTTTGAGAGGTAAGAGCCTGAACATCCGGTAGGCATGTGAGGGAACCTCTTATATCACACTGAGTAGAAGCAAAATGGTTTACTGGATCTAACCGTGCTGTTGGAGTGTCAGCATGGTAATTTCTATGAATGGAGTCAGGTAAACAAGTTAGCTGGAGGTGGGAGGTACGAAGCCTGAAACATAATGGAATCTTGATATAAAAAACAGCTTGAATTTATACTTTTAGCAGACAGCCTTCGTTAACTGATAGAACTTCCTACAAGACTGACCATTACCACTTCATCGCATTTCAAGCGTGACCACTACTTCCACGGATAGCAAATTACACATTCTTAAACTTCGCCCAGACTTATGTGACCACCACCTCTCTGGATTCCCCTACCTAGGTTTCTAGTTTTTATGATAAATCCCCTGGTGGGTAAAACGTCTCTCGAATAAATATAACCAGGTGTTGTACCTGTGTCTTATTACATCAGCTTGTTGGTATTATATATATTTAATCAAATATTTCTTATATACCATGTTCTGTCACTTTCTTTAACAGGCTTTGTGTAGAATTATCAAAAACTTTACGAAATTCAAGCAGGCAAATAATATATTCTGTCTCAATTGTCTTGCTAAAGAACATCAATAAATTTGTCAGCATGAACGTTCCCTTGTGAATCCGTTTTGAGACTCATTAATCAAACTATATACTCATAACGATCCGTCACACGCCAGTGATTCCACTCACCTCTTCACACACACACACACACACACACACACACACACACACACACACATATATATATATATATATATATATATATATATATATATATATATATATATATATATAAATAATATAGGGAATTACCACTTCTAGAACTTTACTGGGGACCCTCATCCTCAGAGAAGACAATAAACGTACCTCAGGGAAAACTCAAGGTTCTCCCCGGAGCTGTTTGAATATTTTTTTTCCCCTACCAACTCAGCATTACTGGAAATCTCCCGACCACTTCTAAAACTTACGAAATTATGTTTCCCAATAAATTTTTTTACAGTAAAACAAAATTTTGCATATTCAAAAATCCAAATCTTCTTTAAAACATTCCAGTAACTTTTAAACACTTTCTGGAAAGGCCGAAGATTCGAAGCATTTTTCAATACCTTTCAGAAACTTCTAAAACATCATTTACTGATGTTTGATGTTTGTGGATACAATATCGCTTTATGTGTAAATGTTCGTTGGGCTTCGAATGATGGAGCCAGCTGCATGGTCACTAACAGCACTAGAGCACTTGCATGGTCCGTAGCAGCGCAAATGCATGGTGACCATCTGTACTAGAGCTACAGGGTGTTATCTAATTTAATTGAAAGGGATAACTCGACTCTTTAGAACTTCGCAAGAGCCCTCTCCCTACCTTCCAGCCCTCGCCCTGTGCATCTGTCATCTCGACAAGACAAGCTCTGAATGGGGATTTGCTACGAAAAGAAAAATCTCTTTTTACCCGTTTCATTTATCTTATCCTGAAACATTTGTATAGTTTGTACCTGTTCTTGTTCTTTATTCTATTATTTAGGATCCGTAAATCATTCCAGAGGAAGCGCTAAACCAGCGCGGGTCACTCAGGGCTATCTAACCCCCCTCCCTCTTTGTGATGATAGGAACTGTCATGTGTATCTTTCCAGGAAATAACACATTAGCTCTGATTAACTTGACAAGATGGCTTCTTCCAAAAGATATCAGTAATGTATATGCACGAGACAGTTCATTAAAGATCTCTTCAATACTTATTATATTTACGTGGATCGGTAAACTTGTCTGGGTCATTCAGCCCAAGGAATTCTGGTGGCTTGATCCTCAGTCTGCTTATCGAGCTACCTAGCTGTAATCACCTAATAAGGTTTCTTCAACAGTTGATAAACGAAAATCAAGTACTTATTTGGTTATGGTAATAAAAAATTATGATGAAACGAATAAGAGTACGGGTAATATTAACACGTCAGGCTTACGTGTATGCCAAAGGTAAACTATTGGCAACGTCTACCAGTATTCGACAATACAGACCCAAGTCAGAACTTTAAGAGTTTTTAAATGGCATGTGGCAGATTTCAGGTAGCCAGGTGTGGAAATAAACTTAGAAGAGAATTTAATAGAAACAATAATACAAGTTCCAGGCACTGGTCTAAAGAGATCACACTTAAGGGACACAAGACTCATTTCCACAGGGAAAGATAACCTAACATCATTTACAGTGAAGAGATACTCGTGAAATAGCAGGATACTGAATTCTCTCGCAGCACTTGAGGATGGTTCGTCTCCACAGGATAAAATTTAGAATAAATGTTACAAATTAGAATTAAAAAATATACCTATTGAAAATGATCTTCATGACTCACGCTTTTGAAACCAAAACATGTCAGAAGAGATAAAGGTCGGATACCATATAATTTTTAAGTAAAAATAACAGGAGACTTATCACAGGATTGCTCCCGAGGTATGACTGAGATTCCTAGAAGCCATCCGATAAAGGCATGGCAATAAGTGAGAGACTACAAGCTATATATGTATAAAAAAAAATACAAATTAACAGCAATAATCATTTGTTCAAGACAGACAGCCTGCATCTGAATATGGTGGGAAGCGCACGATCAAGAGTTTTTTGCATAATGGGATGAGTGATATGATACAGTGTAAGTAGTTTATTAGAGAGGGAAAAAATGAAGTGGAAGTGGAGAGGTGGCACTCAGCAGTCCGTCACATTAGAGGTATGGCCTGAACTTTAAACTAAAAAATCCAGCTGGATTCAGATTCGTCTAGGGTAATTTAGGAAAGGACAGCAGAATACAGAACAGACACCTGACAGATAATAACATTTTCTGAGTTAACCCCAAAATAATGACTTTATGTGAGATGGGTGGTTAAGATGGTGAACAAGACCAAGAAGGTGGGTGAGGTCGGAGGGAGATGGAATACTGCCGGGGTTGACTGATCACTTTGAGGCGGATGTGAAGCATGTCCACACACAGGAACAGCGGCCTGGCACACAATCACATACGCCCCAGGATAGTGTTAACAGAGATTCTGGGTATTCCCAAGTCTACCCCTAGTTACCTGTACTCCAAACAGGACGGGCGTTCTCTTCTGCATTACAGTTCGACGATTTCTCAAGGATCTAAACCTCTACAAAAAAATAATAGAGCTGCCAGCTGTAACCTGCAGGTTATAGCTCAGCAAGGAACATCAGTGTTGGTATCCCAACGCATGTTAAGTTGGGGGTCGGATTGTCATGGGAGATCTCGCCACCCGCTACTACATCACCAACGTCTCCCCAAAAGACAATGACAATTTCAAATTGCAGTGCATCTGTTGATGCGCTTGTAACAGTTATATATATCGCACAAGACTCTGGGGAGAGGGGTGGCAGAGGTTAAAGTGTGCTGGGATTGAAAGTTATTCCGCACTATACAATATAATGTATACATCCAATGAAGACATACAATACACACTGGGTAAGACCACAAGTGGGAGTCAAGGAACCAGAAAAATCCCAGACGCCCCACACCTAATCACAACTTCACGTTTCCCCAATCTCGGCAAAATGATGCAGTGTAAGGAGGGGTTATGAGGCGGAGAGAATATCAGAAATGAAACCAGATATAATAGCCAATTAGCTATGATAATATATATGATATCGCTCCACACTTTACGTGAGTATGATCCATAGTGAAGACACTGTAATCAGTCACAGCTAGTTCATCTATCAGGTTTTCTTTTTCTTCTACACCAAATTTGCTCAGAGCTATTATGACTGACCGCTCTGAGCATACAGTGGAGGTTTATTATTTTTACATATACTATAACTATTTGCAAAAGAAATAATTGTGTTAACTGGAATTTTTAGTTAAAATTTCAGTCTACAGCTGTGAGTATATATCTGGGTGTAACCGTCTCTTCTATTCCCTACTCTTACGCTTATCCACCATCACTGTCACGTCTTTCACACCTTACAAGATTCGTCCCTATCTCGTGCTTTTCACTGCTTTTTTTTGAACAAGATTGCATCTCTTATGAAATTACCACACAGATCTTTTTATTGAAATTAGTCTTTTTTCATATAGCTTGAAGTCTCTAGATTATCTCCATGTCTGCTGCGTTTGCAAGAATTTAACTTACCTCTGTGGTAATCCTAATATAAATGTTCTTCCGTTATCTTTGATTTTTTAAAATTTGTATTAATCTGCATCATGTTTTCTGACATATTAGAGACTAATCTCGTGTTGCGAGGGAAATTCGTGTTAATATACATCCTTAATATTTACCCGAGAGAGAAATCCTCATCATCTTCCTACTGATACGACATTCTTTATCCATGTGTCTCACGAGTCTCTCCTGCAAAACTGATCAGACGGTTTTCTCTAGGGAAGCTAGTCAGGTCTCTGTGCATGAGTCGTCTAGACTGGAGCCTGGAAACTTAAGAGTTGCAATATACCTTACAGGTTTAATATCAGTCTCAACCACCAAGAATCATACTGATATGCTATCTACAATTCTGTGACCTTACACTCTAAACTCTCAACGTGATGTGAGGCCGCTGCCTTGACTTCACGCGAGAATGCCATGGATGCTGTATCCTCAACATAATACATAAGAAAACAAGAATGAAGGAACACTGTAGTAAGCCTATAACTATTTTATGAGCTATCCTGTGTTCTGAACTTTTGTTTAATATATATTGGCTAATTCTGTTCTTTCCGTCACTAGTACTGCAACCCTTTGTTTACTACACACACCCTTTATCTTTTATCAACGGCTCATTCGACTGAATTGGCCAAAGTTGTCACCACCTGCACCATCACATATAAAGTATTATCAATCAAGAGCTTATTGCCTTTCACCTCTTCACTATTTTCTTTGCAGAAGTGAGGGAGAGAGTGGAAAGAGAGGAGGGAAGGATGGATAGGAGAGGGTAGGGGAGAAGGGACGGGAATAGTCGGAAGAGGGGTGGCAGGGAAAAGTGGGGATGGGATGAATAGGGAAGGGGATGGGAGGGTATGAAAGGAAAGGGAGACTGAGGGAGGAAGGAGACAAAAGAGAAGTATTGCCTACAACTTCATATAAAGACAAAAAAAATCTACCACCTGCTCGAAACTAAGGCAAAAGAATAATTTGCTTAAACTCTAAAAATCCATATCTACATTAATATTTCAAAAGTAAATAATTTGGTCAGGTGCATGAAGATACTGTCACAAAACATACTAACACAGATGTTAAAACCTTTATTGTTGTTTAACCTGTTTAGATTCTTTCTTTATTGTGTCGGATCAACTAAAAAAAATTGTGCCAGTTACATCTGAATATTTTAAAACGGGCGCAAATGAAGACCAAACTATCTTCTAGTTTTCCAACGGTTTGACTTTAAATGATAGTATGTTTTTATTAGTGAATGTGCTTATATGAAAGAATTACTATACTGTACTTTCTCTTTGTAGCAAGTAGGTACATCACTCGTAATCGTCT
This sequence comes from Cherax destructor, assembly GCA_009830355.1. Lineage (NCBI taxonomy): Eukaryota > Metazoa > Arthropoda > Malacostraca > Decapoda > Parastacidae > Cherax > Cherax destructor. Next base: position 58,542 of record WNWK01011377.1, read on the forward strand.
TTTACAGAACCTAAAACTATAATTTTATTTATTTTTACTATTTTATTTATTATTATTATTATTATTATTATTGTTGTTCATCTAGTGCCTGAGGAATGTGAGGTGATCAGGTTTGATAAAAAAAAACCCGGGGTACCTCCAACTCCTCCCATCAAGAGTCCTTTACCAGTGTCAAAACACCTCCCAATTTCCTTTCCAGACAAGATAGTTCACAAAACTGATATGTAATTATAACGCGGTTATTATCAGAATAATTACAAAGTGTATTATTTACCGTATATTAGTAACCAGCAGGTGATGTGTATGGTGACATCTCTGGAGCGTGAACTCTTGTCATTCACTGCAAACAGTGACATCCATCTTCATTACTCAACCTTGCACACCTTCGCTTCATAGCACCCTTCATATTTTTTTTAGTACATTACGAAAACTACTTGACTAAGATTTTCTTTTCGATGGGTACAATTCTCCCAGTCGTCTTCACAACACTTTTTGTCTTTCCCATGTATGAAATCTTTGAAGATAATGACTAAAACAATGAAAAATATTTTATGTAAGGACATGTCACAACCCCAGAATACGTTCTATGTTAAGTAAGAAAACATCACAACCCCAGGATGTATCTTGTTTTATGCACAACTATCGCGTCTCTGTAAGCATGTGAACGTGCACAAGTGTTACATCCACTCTTTCCCCCTCACACCCAGAAAAATCTTTTTAATCCGCCAAGTAATCCTTAAAAATCTCTTGGCCAAAGTTAAGCTCATAAGCAAACTATACAAAGGCACTTCAATAGACCCACACTCATAAAACTCACAACCCATATAAGGTGTCACACCTGGTAGCACCTCTGCAAGTGTCAAGTGTATACAGCGTCTTCATGGCGTTTCACGAACACTTTCAAGTGTTAATTGATATTGCCCAGCCTTTTAAGCCGAACCTGCCGACTTAACTTATTCGGCAAGCATAGTTTTGCCAACCAGGCAGAGCATATTCTTCCTCAATCAACAGAGAATAAATTTATCGTTGAACTAACTCCATGGAATTAACTCTGAACATTATTAAATTGAAAGATTTCGATGATGTTAATATTAAATAAATTCAGGCTGACCTTAATTATGTTTGATAGGATTAAGCTATAGCTATTACTGCAAAGGTTACTTTTCAAAAAACATTTTTTAAGGCAGTTGGGTTCGTCTGACCGACCTAGGCTATAATGAACGATCGCATCACATCACACTTTAAAGTTCAATGTTGATGTATATCACACATCATCAAACTATGCAAGAAAGCTTTATAATAGTATTAATATTACTAAATTTCCTATAATGAATAATGTAACAAATAACAGGCAAATCGTTTATCCATCCGATAATGGCACTAATCTTCAAGACGAAAACAACAAAGCAAGTAGATGAATAAGCCACCACAAAACTAGACAAGATTAATTTTACATCAAGGAAATTACAAGCTGACTGATAATTAACAATAACAAGGCACCAACAATTTACAAAGCCACATCATATGATAATTTATTATACAGTATATAAATTCACGAAAAATAGATAAGCATTAAATTATATACATTACACGTCCATTTTTATCACGTCGAGAGTGGAATGAGAAAAAAAGAAATGCAAAATTTATTTATCAAGCTGAGGTACTAACCCGTGCGGGTCATCTAGTGACAGTCGCGAAATCACAGCGTACACTTATATGTCCCATAAAGAACAAGTCTGGGATGCTGTTAAGTCATCTCGTAGGCTGCGTGTTAACTTTTCACTTCAACTAATTTATATCTTCCTTGACCCACAGTTACTGAGCTTATATATTCAAATATTCCTCAACCAGCTTATATCTTCCCTGCCCCTAACATTAAAAAAATCATACGAATTAAACAGAAAAAGCAAATAAACATATGCTTGTACTAAATCAGTGTAAATGTGCTTACAAAATATATAAAGTATTTTGGAGATTTTTCATGTGTATAAAAAGCTTTGATAATATCAGCAGATGAAGAGGATCAACAAATTTTGGAAAGTCGCTCATACACAAAGTACTTGAGGCATTTGTTTCATCTGATTCCTGGATTAATGCGACACAAATATATCCTTATTGATGAAAGGTGCGATCATGGTTTAACAGACTAAATAGCTATAAACCTTTATAGACTAATAGCCTTATACTGTAATATATACTATTTAATTTGTATTTCTTGAAAACCAAGTTAGAACACGTGGCAGAAACAAATGAAAACAAAAAAAAAAAAAAATGAAATATAGACTACGTTCCAGTTAATCCTGAAGCATTATAATGGTCCAGGATACACCGAAAAGTCTAGTTTTAATTTTAAATGTTTGTAGGCTACAAGTTGTATCTAGTCTTGTCTAGGTAAACACATGCTGCAAGTTCTCGTGTTGGGACCAGATGACACACGACAGCATCAAAAGCCTAGGAGTACCTGTCAAGTCAGGCATCAATCCCAGACATGATAAATCTTACCACTAAGTACACTAACCTGTCAATGATGGTAGTTCGTCTTTCGAAGCGACCTCCAGAATCCAAGTCCATGTTTTGTGCGCCAACTATCTCAACTTTGATGAGTTTAGAGTCCTGGTTGGTGTTAGGGGAGTGAAGGAGGGGACGATGGGGGGAGAGGAGGGGGGAGTCCACTGAACTAGTATCGTAGACGGTGACGGTGACAGCAGCCTCCCTCTCACTGGCCACGGCCCGAGAGTAACTGGCAGTGCTACTGTGAGCCACCCGCACCTCACCTGCCCCGCCTCCCTCCATCCCATCACTCGCACTCCTTGCTCCATGCTTCTCCGGCCTCGTTAATTGTCTCTTCATTGATAAGTTGGTTAAAGCGGGGATGGCTGAGGGTGTGCCATGAGGCTGTGTCTGCACGCTAGAGGCACTAAGAGGGGACAAAGACACGACCGTTCTTCCAGCACCTTCCCCGCTGTCCCGGAGATGCACAATGCTCTCTACCTTTGGCTGATCCATTTGGGGGATAACATTAACCTCGTTATCTTTCATTAAGTGGCTTTCCGAGGCGGGCGAGCCATCACCTGTGGAGGTGCTGGGGGCAGCCCAGGTGCCCCCGTTGTCACTACTACTACTGCTAGGACCTGCACCGATGGACAGCTCCTCAGTGTTGACTTCATGCAGCTCCTCATTATTCCTTCTCATATAAGTCGTAGAGTTGCCTTTAACCACCCCAGTACTACCACACTTGCCCTTCTTAGACGTTCGATTCACAGTTGATCTTACTAGTGACGTCATGGCTCGCCAACTTGCGCCCCTGATCAAATATTTATGATGTCTTGCTCACATCACTGACTCTTTGTTTAAATACTTTCAGAGATTAGAATGTTTCAAATCCCTGCTTCCCTTCTTCGCAAGGGGCTCGGAAGAGGGGACGGTGCCCCCTGTGGAGATGCCCAGGTACTCATAACTGGCAAGTCTTAATTCTAGTAGAAGTGTGGAGGTCCTTGAGATTGTAACGTCACACGACGCAACAATGAACTGTTGCTGCACAGGAAATTTCGTTCTGAAAAATGAAGAAAAAATAAGTTATAGTTACACAGCAATGTAATAATACGAAATTTAAATAATCATGATCTTTTCATTTTCCATCTCAACAACTATGAAATAAGTGAAATGAAAGATAATATACAGTGTATTTGGTGCTTTGAGAGAGGAGGAAGGGAGGGGGGCTTCACTACATACACTAGTGGCTTCACACACACACACACACATACACACTGCATCGTAGAACTAACACAGCAGCAGCAGCTAAAGCAACAGCAGCTAAGCAGATAAAACTACAGAAGCTAACACAACAAAGACGATAAAACAACAGTAGTGAATTCAGCAGCAGCAAACACAGAAGCACCAGTAACACAGCAGCAGCAAACACAGAAGCACCAGTAACACAGCAGCAGCAAACACAGAAGCACCAGTAACACAGCAGCAGCAAACACAGAAGCACCAGTAACATAGCAGCAGCGACAGTAACTAACACAGCAGCATCTAACACACTAAAGCTGCAGCTAACACACCACAGAAGCAGCTAACACAGCAGCAGATAACAGAAGCAGCAAACACAGCAGCAACTAACGCAGCAATAGCAGGTACCAGAGGGATCTACGTAAAATACTGCTAACAAAAACAAAACTTTTGCAATAAATAAATTAGCCTAATTGATGAGAGCAAAAAATGAATATTTTAAACAAATTACAATTAAAAACGAGTCAGACATTAATTTCACAACGTACACTGTGCGCCACAAAGAACTGGAGCTATCCTCCACTCTCTTGAATCAAACCTGATTGCCTTCCATGCCCAAGCGTCGTATGACCCCCACGAGTTTAGCTCATTCCCCTGTAATAATAACAAATCACTTTTTTTTGTATAAAAGAAGGAAATCAACACGACCTGCAACCAGAATTTCCAGTGTCTGGAATTGTCATAAATGATGCCATTATCACGGTGTCGTGTTACCACTATTTCAGTGCCATTATGACACTATTGCTGTACAATGTTGCCACTAATTCAGTGCCATACTGTCACTATTGCAGTGCCATACTGCCACTATTGCAGTGCCATACTGTCACTATTGCAGTGCCATATTGTCACTACTGCAGTGCCATACTGCCCCTATTGCAGTGCCATACTGCCACTATTGCAGTGCCATGTTGACACTAGTTGATATCCAATACCAGGAATTGTTCCAGAATCAAAATTCAAGAGAGTTCAGCTTTTCCAGCTAAAATTGTGTGCTATATATCTTTCTAAATCTGAACATCAATTTACCTTCAAACGATTGCAGATTACACTACAGCATATTACACTCCCTATTACAGTTTGGACTATATATATATATATATATATATATATATATATATATATATATATATATATATATATATATATAAATGTCGTACCGAATACGTAAAACTTGCGATTGTGGCTTAAATAGCAATGCACTGCACTTCTTGCCGAATAGGGCAAGCTAAAATTTGTGTATGCAATAATTTAATTTCGCAAAAGTCATTCTGAACCTAACGAAAAAAATATATTTAATTGTGTTTGTTAAATTATTAAAAACTTATGTAAAATATATTTAGTTGGATTAGGCTAAATTAAATTGCGCTTGTTATAATAAGGCTAGGTAAGTTTCTTAAGGTTCTTCTGGTACAAAATCATTAATTTTTATATTAACATAAATGAAAAAAATCTTTAAATGTTGAAAATAAATTTTTAAGAGCTGGGTGAAAAACTCATCACAGAAACCAAGGATCACAGAACGGCCAGCTTCCTCTTTCAGAGACTCAGTGTTGCGATCCAGAGGGAAAATGCCTGCAGCATTCTGGGTACGCGGCCCACCGCCGGGGAGCTGGACGAAGTATTCGATATATATATATATATATATATCAATATATATATATATATATATATATATCAAGGTAGTAGGTTGGTAGACAGCAACCACCCAGGGAGGTACTACCGTCCTGCCAGGTGACTGTGAAACAGAAACCTGAAACTGTTTTACATGATGGTAGGATTGCTGGTGTCTTTTTTCTGTCTCATAAACACGCTGGATAACAGGTATATCTAGCTACTTCTACTTACACTTTAGGTCACACTACACTGGCATACACATGCATATATATACATACACACATCTAGGTTTTTCTTCTTTTCTTAATAGCTCTTGTTCCTTTTATTTTCTCTATTGTCCAGGGGGGGAAGTGGAAAAGAATCTTTCCTCCGTAACCCAATCGTGTCGTATAGGCGACTAAGATGCCGGGAGCAATGGGCTAGAAACCCCCCTTCTCCTGTACAAATCTACAAAAACGAGAAGAAAAAAAACTTTATAAAAAATTGGGGTTTTCTGAAATTGCGTGGATGTAGTGCGGATGATAAGAAAGAGATGATTGCCGATGTTATGAATGAAAAAAGTTGGATGTCCTGGCCTAAGCGAAACAAAGCTGAAAGGGGGGGGCAGGTTTTTAGTGGGGGGAAATAAATGGGGTTAAGTCAGGAGTATTAAAAAGTTAGAGCTGGGAAGGGGCAAAAATGTTGAAGGATCCCGTTATTTGGGAAAGGGAAAAAAGGGAAAATAAATGTGTAAATTCAAGGATTATTTGGGTTAAAAAAAGGGTTTGGATCGAAAAGTGGGTCTAAAAGCGTGTATGCACCTGGAGAAAGAGGAGTGTAGAGGAGAGAAGGGGGGGAGATGTTAAGCGAATGTATAGGAACTTTTGAACCAAATGGGAAAATTTTGGTAGGG